>BQNB010061825.1:8155-36326 GCA_026074375.1 Tanacetum coccineum
TACTTGTAATGTGGAAAACTTTTGGTTTGTGTAGGAGCGCATCATTTTGACAGAAAAAGATCTTGAATCCTCAATAATACATTCTCACGAATCACCATTATCAGATAGACGAAGATGGGCCACAAGACTGCACAATTCTAAAAGCTCACAAAGCTCTAAACTCGACCGAATGGGCCTGCTCCATGCCCAATTGAAGATCAAAACTAAGGGGGGGGAGGGATGTGAAGAAGTTTAGATTGGAAATGTACATCTTGCTTATCGTGATATACAACATTAAAATTTTTTAAAATTTAAGTGTGTTTGGTAAAAAAGACAATCTTAGTTACGCAATACACTCTCTATCTTGAAAAGAATGTACAAAAATGAATTTTCAATACTTTATAAAATATATATAAATTATGTAGATTAAAGGTAAAAATTGTAAAAATTTCTTAGGCAAGTAAATTTCATCTTGAAAGTTTTTTGTTAAAAAAAAGAGTAAATATGCTTTTTTATTAGTGTTTCATCCCTAAGCAATTAGGAGTAACGTTAGATTGGTAATTTGCATGTCTTATTTAATAAAGAGATCACAATATATATGTTACAGAGGAAAAATTTATAAGTACATAAACGGGTTAAAGCCTAATCATAATGGGCCAAACAAATTAATAACTAACAAATATAAACGTCTTGACTTTTAATGTTGAATGTTGACTTGACTTTGAATGTTGAATGTTGACTTGACTTGAATGTTGAATATTGAATTGACTTTGAATGTTGAATGTTGACTAATACGCCCCCGCAGTTGGAGCGGGAGGAGGTCGGACGCTCAAACTGGATCGAAATTCTTCAAACAAGGTCGAGGGCAGTCCCTTGGTGAAGATATCGGCATACTGATAACGGGAGGGTACATGTAGAACACGCACGTGACCCATAGCAACCATATCACGAACAAAATGAATGTCAATATCAATGTGTTTGGTTCGTTGATGTTGCACCGGATTAGCAGATAAATAAACAGCACTAACATTATCACAGTACACAAGAGTAGCGGTTAGTAGTGGTGTGTATAGTTCTCGAAGAAGATTGTGTAGCCATGCCGTCTCAACGACAACGTTAGCAACGCCCCTATGGAAAACTAGAAGGGGGGTTGAATAGTTTTCTACCACTTTTCAAATTTGTTTTGATCTTATCTGAACTTTGTATGATATTGACGTTTTGAGAATAGAAATAAGACAAGTAAAGGTGAAGTTAGAATGAGATAACCGAGACACAAGTATTTATAGTGGTTCGGCTACAAGAACACTTTCCTTGCCCTACTCCACTCCCGAGTCACCTACTCGAGAGTTTGTTAACATTAGTCACTAATCTTCTTTAACCGACAGAGAAATCTCACAACGTTGCTTACACCTTTTAGCGATACAAAGCTAGATATCGGATTCTTCACTCGGTATAATCAACCCAACAACACTACTCTAGTTTTACAATGATGGAGAATACAACTACAACTACTAAATGATATACAAGATTCATCAAGGTGAACTTGAAGATGCTATTAAGCAGGGCCGTCTCTAAATTTCTGAAATTTTTGAAGGCCCTGTGCGAAATTACGTAATGAGACATTTCGAGAAGAAATGTTATATATAAAATGTCATTGTTTATAAGATATAATGCAAATTAGATATCTAAACATTTAATATATTGTTAAGGGGACAAATTTTTGGGGCCCCTAAAATTTTTGAGGCCATGTGCGGTCGCTCACCCCGCACACCCTCAAAGACGGCCCTGCTATTAAGATGCGAGACAAGATTCTTGGAACTTGATCGTCTCGAAGGGGTGTTTGCCAATTTCTTGTTTGAAGAGAATTACCTACAAAATGCTAAATAAAACTATGGAAGAATAGAGAGAATGATCAGTAGATAAGAAAGTTTTTAGTTAGAAAGGTGTGTGTAAACAAGAAAAATGGCTTGGTATTTATAGCCATAAAATTTACTGTAGGCCGTTTTTGCCGGTTCTGTTGCAGAACAGAACCGACCTTTATATCGAAGGGAACCGGCGCACAGTAACCTAATCCGAATTTTGATTTGAAAAATCTTGAGAGATCATGTGTAATCTTGTAAGATTACCTTAAGATATGCTGCAAATGATGATGCTATTTATGATGTAAATTATACTTCACTTGTTTTGTATGAAATTTAAAGTGATGCTTAAAAATGGAAAATAAACGTTTAAGACATTTTTTCCTTCATAGAGATTTCACTAAATGTTATCAACAAAAAATAAGATCATACAATAAAATAAATGTTTTTATGGGTTTATTTGTATTAACAATCTTTCTCTTTTTGTTGATGACAAAACTAAAATCTTTATGGAAGTAAATTAGTTTAAAATGGATTTGTTTGGGTTCACTTTATTTCCTTTTTCCCATTTTACTTTCCTTCTCCCCCTTTTTGTCGAAACAAAAAGGTGCTAAGTAGAGGTTTCTAAAAACAAGTTTATAAGCGAACATATGGGAAGGTTTTATGCTCCCCTTGCTTTAGGATCCTCAATATTAAGAATGAGCTGCAAACAAAAAGTTAGATACAAAGAGATATGCCCCCTTGCTATAGGAGTACCTACAAAAGAAAGGTTAGAGGCCAAGAAACAAAAGATGCTTCTGTAGAACCGTCGTCGCCAGTTCTGTTCTATGAATGGAACCGGCTTCGTAGCCCAAGGGAACCGGCTGACTTGAAAAGTCAAAACTCTGTATCCAATTCCGAAACAATATAACAAAATACAACTTTCAGAGAACACAATAATAGAAATATGATTGATTACAACATTTATTGATCATGATATTAAGAAGACAAGGGATGAAATATGAAATTATTCTAGGCCTAATTGTCCTAATCTATAAGTGGTGCGTAAGAACATTAAGGCGATCAAGGATATGATTTAGAATGAACCGTATCTCATCCCGGAGATTGTCAACAATAACTTGTGTTCTTTGGCAATGCTCACAAAACATTTCATGTGTTAGCAAGGGAAAAGGATTGTTTGGTCCTAATGGCAGAAGAGGCGGGAAGGTTGGGTTTGATGAATTTAGAGGAGGAGGAGAGGAAGTTGGGAATTGTGGTGGCAATGGTGGGAGAGGAAGTTCTATATTCGGAATAGGTGGGGGTTCATTAGCCATATGCTCAATGGAGTCGAGGATGGTCTAGGAGGTGGAGGGTTGGTTGTTGTTGGTGGAAGGTCTTCTAGTGTATCAAGAGAGCTTAGAGAAGTGGGAGGAGTGGATAACAAGAGTGCAATAGGATCCGTTGTTGATGGTTCCAAATGTGAGGAGTGTTTGTATGGTTTCGTTTGGAGCCGGTGGAGGAGGAAAAAGTCAAAGGTGGTGGTGTGGATTTGGAGTTCGTAGTATAACTATGGATTTGCTAGGTGATATCCCCGCGGAGGGTGTACAGGATGGAGAGTGGTGGTGAAGAATTTCGGAGTTTGTTGGAGGGCCGTTTGATAGTGGGTGGTGTTAGGGATGATCAAGGAGGGATATCGGACGGTGATTGGGGTTGGAGAAGCAATCAAGATCGGTCATCATCACCTAGCAAGGTGCGACCTTAAAGTTAAGTTTCTTATCTTTAGGCATTTTCTTTGATCTTTGGACAAGATAACTAGTGTTTGGATTAACTATTTTATAAGAAAAAATTGTTAGAGTTTAATGCATTGCTTGATATTTTGGAGAAGATCTAATCATTGGATTTGCCTAAGGTTCATATTCTAAACACCTAAGGTCGCTGTTAGGTTAGATTTGGAGGAAATTTGTTGATGTAGAGGTTTGAAATTCGTATTTAAACCAACTGCTGTACAGTCGTTCAGCAGGTATCTGACATGTTTGTTTGCAGAATAATACCGGCTTTGGTAAGACAATAGAATCAGGCATATGTCCAGCAGCAAAAAAAATTCTAGGGTGTGCCTATATGATACCAATGTTGGAGGTTGTGGTATATTCTCGACTCTAAAGGATAAAGAACATTTATTATACGTATACATGAGAAAACCAAATCTCCTTGATTTGATGTGGCTATAATTAAACGTGTTTGAAATGACATATTGATCATATGTTCCATTACAGACATTCAAGAGACATATGTGATGCGAAAAAAATGTTTTTTTTTTGTATTAATCAAGCAGAAATTTTATTTATAATGTCCTATTTGTGTGATTTGCATTTTTTGGAAAATGATAATTCATTCGAGTTTTATTTAAATGTGATTACATATAGTATATCCATAATGCAAATGAAAACTTCCCGAATGTTTTTTGAGTAAAAAGATTCCTAGACTCAGAGCGATAGTGAAAGAGAGAGAGAGAGTGTACCTTTTAGGTGTTAGGTTCTATGAGATCGAGTCCTAGCCTAAGTAGATTGAAGGGTTCTCTTTTGAGTGGTTTGGTTAGAATATCGGCAATGTTGTCTTCAGAGGAAACTTTCTCGATGGAGATGTTCCTCTTTTGAACATTGTCACGAAGAAAATGGTGACGAATTTCTATATGTTTTGTGCGAGAATGAAGAACGGGGTTTTTGCTAAGATCGATGGCACCTTTATTGTCACAAAGAACGGGTATATTATCTAGGTTTATATCATAGTCTATAAGAGCTTGTTTCATCCATAAGGCTTGTTGGTAAGCTTTTCCAGCTGAAATATATTCGGCTTCGGTGGTAGAGATGGCTAAAGCGGTTTGTTTCTTAGAAAACCACGATGTGAGACAACATCCTATGAATGTATACACACCGCTTGTGCTTTTGCGATCGACATAGTCTCCCGCATGATCGGAGTCAGAATAGACAATGGTTTCTACTCCCGTTCCTTTGTGATACCATAAACCTAGGTGAGAGGTTCCTTTAATATATCTAAATATTCTTTTTACCGCTTCAAGGTGGGAAGTTTTTGGAGCTTCTTGGAAATGGGCGCATAGACAAACACTAAACATGATATCCGGTCGACTAGCCGTTAGGTAGAGAAGGCTACCAATCATGCCACGATATTTAGTGTCGTTAGTGGGTTCACCTTCTTCATCTCGACTAAGTTTGGTTTCGAATGCCATAGGAGTTTTGATAGGCTTGGAGTCTTCGAGACCAAATTTCTTTAGCATTTCTTTGACATATTTTGATTAGTTGAAAAAGATTACGTCTTCTAGTTGTTTGATTTGTAGACCAAGGAAGAAATTCAATTCACCCATCATGCTCATTTCAAACTCGTCGTGCATGATTTTTGAAAAATCATTGCAAAGATCTTGACAAGTTGAGCCGAAAATGATGTTGTCCACATAGATTTGAACGATGATGATATGTGATTTTCTTTTCTTAGTAAATAGAGTGTTATCTACTAATCCCATGATGTAATTGTGGTTGATGAGAAAGGCTTTAAGTCTATCGTACCAAGCTTCGGGTGCTTGTTTAAGACCATAAAGAGACTTTATGAGTTTAAGGACATGGTTAGGTTTTTCAAAATCAATGAACCCGGGAGGTTGAGCAACAAAGACTTCTTCATTTATAAAACCATTTAGAAATGCACTTTTGACATCCATTTGATAAAGCTTGAAGTCATGTGCACAAGTATATGCAAGAAGGATCCTTATAGATTCTAATCTTGCTATGGGAGCATAGGTTTCATCGAAATCTATTCCTTCTTGTTGATTGTATCCTTGAGCAACAAGTCTAGCTTTATTCCTTGATACAATACCGTTTTCGTCTAGCTTATTTTTAAAGACCCATTTAGTTCCTATGATAGTTTGGTTTTCAGGAGGAGGGACAAGACTTTAGATGTCGTTTGTTTTAAATTGGTTTAGCTCTTCTTGCATAGCCATAGTCCAACTTTCATCTTGAATGGCTTCTTTTATGTTTTGGGTTCAACGGGGGTACAAAACAAAAGAAGTTACTTTGACTTTGAACTTAAGATCTTAGGGTTCTTTTGTTTAGAGTACATATGATGGTTTCTAAGGGATGATCTTTAGATTCCTTAATGTTTGGGATTTCTTTGTTTAATGGTTTATTTTCCTTGATTTCTAAATCTTTTTCTTGTCTTTCTATATTTTCATTTTCAAGGACATCATCATCTTCTAAAGGTGGTGTTGTAGAAGGGGGACTTTCGTCGAATTTCACATTTAGAGATTTTTTGACCCTCATGGTTTCTCTATTGAGAACAACATAAGCTTTACTATTAGGTGAGTAACCAAGGAATATGCCTTCGGTGGATTTAGGGTCAAACTTAGCGAGCTAGTCTTTAGTATTAAGAATAAAGCATTTGCTACCAAAGACTTTGAAATATTCTAAGGAGGGCTTTTTCCCTTTGAAAAGCTCATAAGGATTCTTTCCTAGGAAAGGGCTAATAAGAATCTTATTTAAGATATAAGTGGAGGTGTCGACGGCATTACACCCAAAATTTTGAGGAATAAATTGTTCATTAAGCATTGTTCTAGTCATTTCTTGCAAAGTCTGGTTTTTACGTTCTACTGCCCCATTTGATTTTGAAGTACGTGGAGCCAAAAATTTATGAGTGATACCATTAGCATCACAAAAGGCTCCAAATTGTACTTCGTTATCAAATTCCTGACCATGATTCGTGCGTATAGATATAACGGGGCAACCTTTTGAGTTTAAATTCTTTTACTTAAAATTTCAAAGTGGTCAAAAGCTTCATTTTTGTGTTTTAAAAATCATGTCCATGTATATCTTGAGTAGTCGTCGACTATGACCAAAGTGTAGAAATATCCTCCGTAGTTTTAGATGGCCGATGGACCAAACAAGTCCATGTGCAAAAGTTCTAGACATTTAGTGGTTGAAACCATATTTTTAGGTTTATGACTTGTGTGTATTTGTTTTCCAATATTACAAGCATTGCAAAAATAACTTTCAAATTTTATTTTAGGAAAATTCCTTACAAGCTCTTTAGATGATAGCGATTGTATAAGTCGCATATTAGCGTGACCCAATCTTCGATGCCATAAGGTCGAAGTATCATCTATTGAGGTTAAGCAAAGACTATCTTTTGGAGAGTTTCCCATTTTCATTATGTAAAGACCATTTTTCCTAATTCCCCTTCCTATGGTAATGTCGTTTTTAATGATTTCGCTACCGATTTCACTAAATAGTACTTTGCATTTTTATCTCAAATTTGCCTTATACTAAGTAGATTAGATCCTAAATTTTCTATGTGACTTACGTCATGAATGGTGAGAGAGTTATGAGTGATTGTACCTTCTTCGACGATCTTGCTTTTCGTGTTTCCACTGAATACTACATTACCCCCGTCTATAGTCTTGTAGGATGTGAAGAGATCTTTGTTACCTGTCATGTGTCTTGAGCAGCCACTATCCTTGATCCATTCATCTGGTTCTAACTTGACTTTTAGACATACCTATAATCACAATGTAACTCAAACATTTGGTCCCCAATATCTCATGGGTCCATTAGAGTTATGCATACCGTTTGGTTGACACATGTAAGGAAACGGAGGATAAGGACCCATTAGGTTTGAACATAGGAGGTTGTAACAGATATTCATGTTGTTGTTTCATAGTCCTAACCAAACTTGATTATAGATTACTTTTATGATATAGCATCTATTGGACTCATCGAACCATCGAACGACATTCTGACGGTGTGTCATTGGTGACATTTACAACTTTCCACAACACCTTGCCCAAGTTTCTAGGATTTGCAGTGAGATTGTATACGAGACTCTTTACTAGCGATGTTAGAAGCAAGGATTTTCATCAGATTCTTTAAACACGGAAGTACGTTTTCCATTACAATGACTTAACCTTTACCTAAGTCTCTATCTATGCATTTCTCTATTGTCATTTCTATGTTGCAGAGAGTCGGATTCTGTTCGAATTCATAACCAACCCGTTTATCTCGTGTACAGCGGGAACAAGGCGAGAGCCAGTTCTATAAGCGGGCAATTTCCAACATTTATTAGGACCAAACATTATTGGGTTTCCTTTTGCTAGTAAAAGCTGAGTGACATCATGTGTATCCTGATTTGAAGGAAACTAGAAGGGGGGGTTGAATAGTTTACTGGTTAATTTACCGTTTTAAAAACTTTGCTTAGAAAATTGTTAGATTCGAGTTATATGTCAATCAATCAACAATATGATCACAGACTACCATAGTCTAATATGATGAACTAAGTAAGTAACAATAACATAAAGAGATAGTAGAAAGAAAACGATCAAACAAGACACGGGGGCCCAAAATTTCATAGTGGATCCGCACGAAGCACACACATCCTACTCCACTCCCCGATTACTCCACTCGAGATTTCACTATGTCAACAAGCTCCTTTATGCGGAGAAACCGTTACAGTCGCTTACTTTCTTTTCCGACACTAAGCTAGATGTCCGATTCTAACCTTTAGCTAGAACCAATCTAAGACTTCACTAAGTCTTTACACACTCACAAGATATATACCCTTGATTGACACACAATCCAAATCACACCAATACACAATTTACACACTTGGATCTACACACAATCCAATTTACACAACAACACTAAATATATGTAAATGAAGGATTTGATGAAATCAAAAAAATCTGCAGAGAGGTAAGGAGATAAGGATAGACTACTTAAGACATCTACAATACAGATAATAATAGACAGCAATATACAGATTGATTCTCTTCCCTCTTGCAACTTGCTATCTAGAGGAAGAAGAAGGGGACGATGAAAGAATATAAATCACACTTCGAAAACACACAGATCAAATATATCGTTAGGCATCAAGATAAATATTATATATTATCACGAAAGAAACAGAAAAGAACAGAGACATAGACAGATCACTTGAAAAATTCTCGCATGGCAGAAAGGCTTTTCTATCTCTTCACTGTACGAGATGGGTGATGTGGAGCACCAGTGAATACTATAGGGAAACAAAACAAAATGACATCCGTTATGCTGTATGGCAAAGTCTCGGCCGGAAACACGTCTCCATCCCCTTAATAATATCAGAGGGGACTTCCACTAGACTCCGCAACTCTCTTATGTTTCCTGCGCGTCTCCTTTTCTGTGGTGTAGTTCATAATTTCTTTATAAGAACCTTCTAATGATTGCGTGCTAGACACAATTTTTGAAATCTCAAACATTTATTATGTTTTATTATAATAAAACAATTTTCTTCTTAATAAACAAATCTTCTGTATATTTATAATTTCTATATAAAAAACAACATTTGTACGAAAATTGTACAGGGTATTAAGGAAAATATTATCATATAGATCACTAATCACTGTTTCAGATGCAATTTATTTTTATCCATACTTTAGTGATTAATCTTAGAAATATAATTTAATGATTAGTAATTTAATAAACGTTTAATTATATAGTAAACGTTTTCTCACATTTTGGTTATTATCAAAACATTGAGAGATCGAAAAATATAAATAACGTTTTTGAGCATTATTTGTATTAAACAATCCTCCCACTTTATGATGATACAAAACATAAAAACTCATTTAGTATAAAAAATAGAAGTTATAAAATTATAATGAGCTTAAATTCTATTTCTCACCCTTTTTTGTCCGTGAATCCAAAAAGGTTGATCGTCGAGTCGTAGTAGAGAGAAAGAAATCAGACGATAAAAGACTCCCCCTTGATGTAAGCTCCCCCTCGTTCAGGGCAACCAAGTAATCTGATTCTTATGATAATTTTTGCTACAAACAAGGTTAAAAGTACAAGTGCAAGCAAATTATGGCATGCACCAAATATCTTAAGAGTAAAACCACACATTTAAAAAACTCATAATGTAAAGTGCATATAAATTCATAAAGAAATCAAATCTAGTGTCACAAGGACAATAATATGATGATACACGTATGAAATAATCAAAACTCAAACAACAACATATGAAAGCATTAATAAAAGAAAACTATAACGATTCTTGAATTCATTATGAATGTTTTCAAGGAAGTTGGTAAGTGAGGATGAAGGAAAAAGAAGATGAGAGGGCCCAATGATGAGAGATTTGATTTGGTTAAGGTCATCTTTTAATATATGAATACTTTACGAGTACCCAGGCAACAATGACAAAAGTCTGAATGAAAATTGATTTGGTCAAGAAAAGGAGGATGAGTGACCGGTGAGGAGGGAGGTGAACAATTAGTTGACTCAATTGCACGTTGAATATTGATATCAAGAAGATTTGAAAGGTGTAGGAGTTCGTGCAAAGTTCATACAATGATTTTTTCTTAGTAAGATTTATAGAGTAAGTAAAGAGGATGTGAGTGATTTATATGAGTTAGGGAAGGAATGCAAGGAAGTTGGCTTCAAAGATTGGAGAGTTATGGTGAGATAAAAGGTAGAGATTAACTTAGAGATAGAGGAGGTGAGTCCTATTTGTGTAAAAAGGTGGTGTAGGTGGAGGATTATGACATTGTCTCCAAGGTTCAAGAATTTCTCTTTTGTGTTTTTCCGTGAGGTAGTCACTAGAGATGTGTATATGGCAATATGACATTGAGACTTTGAAGAGATGTTTATAAGAGAAGTGGTGATTGAGATGAATACGAATGATGTTTATATAGAAAAGTTTTGGGAAAGGCATGGTTTTGGTGTAAGAAAGTTCTAAGGAGTGTTTAGTTTAGAAGGGAAATGGCAGCTAGACCTAGGAAGAATAAGGTCAAAGATGCAGACAAGGAGGGACAAGAATATTTCGTGTTACTCCTGATGGCGGTCCCTTATTGTTATGGCGGTCCCGAATATATAAGAGGGCCGCCTGACCTTTTAGGGGGCTGTTTTTTAAGGTTTCAAAAATTTTTAAAAGTTTAATCCTTTTTCAGAATGGTCAATGAGGATGATTTTTGGCATTTCCATCACTTCAAGTATCACATAATATAACTAAGGAAGTGAATAAATCATGTAATATGGCCAAGATAAAACATATAAATGACTAAAATGTCTACTAAAAGTCACATAGAAAGCATGTAATTATAATGTAGACATATTATACACGTACTTGATTATCCAAGACAGAGAATAAGATAATATTACATCGTACGTATTTCTAGCAATAATTCTAGAAAAAGATTTCAATCATCATTTGAATCAACACTTGACGCTACTTCACAAGATATGTAGGTAATTGATTCAAGATGGGAAGGATGAACCCAAGGTTTCATGGATCCCCAATATGTTTTGTATTTGGTTGATTCGGATTTAACAAGACGAACTTCGTGAATAGCTCTGCATTTTAAATTTTTAATGATAGGTTTCAAGTAGTTAGGTATGTAGGAATCATTCGAAATCTTTGGGATGTATGATTTTGTGTAACGTAGTTCATCTTCGAACTCCATTTTACCTAAGAAAGATAGTCGTAATTTTTAGTAAAACCGAAACTTGAGAAAGATTTCTAGTGAGTACATGTATTGATGTTTTGAGTTCGTGCCTAGTGTGTGCCTATATGCAACAAATGTGGAGTAACGATTAACTCAACCTAAATATAACATCCTAAGAGTTAATCCAAACGCTCCTTAGTTTGATTTTGCTCAACCAAACAAGTCAAAAAATACATATGAATTATGTATCTCGAAATTTGTTCATGAGGTCATTATGCATGTATTTGAAAACGTTTTTAGGTTGTATTGACAATGCATAACAACAATTTTATGATGTTCCTAACGTGAGTGATTTGAAAATAAAATTGGGGTTTTGGTTCGAAATCAATTTTTCAACAAGTTCACTAATGTATGCAAATCCTATATCTACGGGAAGCATATTAGTTATACATTGTATCCTAGTACTCTTAATTGCACAAAATTGAAAGAAAATTTAAAAATCCCTAATTTTGATTTTTGGTGTTCATCATGAACCCTAGACTCAAATTGAAAGAAAATAAGATGAAATGACTTACAATTGATGATCTTTGTGATATTAGGAATGATTATTAGTGTTGATTTGATCTTCAATTGAAGTTTTAATGGTTGATTTTAAGTTTTGGTGGGTTTTGGTTCGAGTTCGTCAATGGCATCAGGAAAGGGGGTGTTTGTTTTGTAGTTTTGAAATTTTTTTGGTTAAGTGTCCCGTTTTGTGTCTTGCTGATGGCGGTCCCGTATTTATCTGGCGGTCCCAAATATATTGGGGGCCGCCTATATGGGGGCTGCCCTCAGGCAATAATTTTGAACTTAGTTTTGACGAAAATTTTGTGAAGAGGAGTGACGTTTTAATTTGCATTTCGCGAATTAAACATGCTTAAAGTACTTCGGATGAAGCATTTAAGTTGTCACGACACGGAATGAAACACAGACTAGAATTGAGACAGAAGAAATAGAAGCGGACTAATATGATTTATGGAATGTGTTCCATCATTCCTAAACCAAGACGTAGATAGTTAAACAATTCACGTTTAAGGGGTTAAGTAAGAATATCGGCGATGTTGTCGGCGAACGGCACTTTTTCGATTAAGATATGTCCTTTCTGGACATTATCAAAAAGAAAGTGGTGACATATTTCGATGTGTTTGGTACGAGAATGTTGCATCGGGTTTTTACTAAGGTCAATCGCACCTTTGTTGTCGCACATGATGGGAACGTCGTCGAGTCGTACGTCGTAGTCGATGAGAGCTTGTTTTGATTTTGAGTTTTGGTGGGTTTTGGTTCGAGTTTGTCAATGGCAGCAGGTAAGGGGGTGTTTGTTTTTCAGTTTTGAATTTTTTTGGTTAAGTGTCCCGTTTTGTGTCTTGCTGATGACGGTCCCGTATTTACCTGGCGGTCCCAATTATATTGGGTGGCCGCCCTTAGGCAATGATTTTGAACTTAATTTTGAGAAGAGGAGTGACGTTTTAATTTGCATTTCGCGAATTAAACATGCTTAAAGTACTTTGGATGAAGCATTTAAGTTGTTATGACACGGAATGGAACACGGACTAGAATTGAGACAGAAGAAATAAAAGCGGACTAATATGATTTATGGAATGTGTTCCATCATTCCTAAACCAAGACGTAGATAGTTAAACGATTCACGTTTAAGGGGTTTAGTAAGAATATCGGCGATGTTGTCGGCGGACGACACTTTTTCGATTGAGATATGTCCTTTCTGGACATTATCACGAAGAAAGTGGTGACGTATTTCGATGTGTTTGGTACGAGAATGTTGCACCAGGTTTTTGCTAAGGTCAATCGCGCCTTTGTTGTCGCACATGATGGGAACGTCGTCGAGTCGTACGTCGTAGTCGATGAGAGCTTGTTTCATCCATAGTGCTTGTTGACATGCCTTTCCGGCGCTTACGTATTCGGCTTCGGTAGTGGATATAGCAAGAGCGGTTTGTTTCTTCGAGAACCAAGATGTCAAACAACATCCCACGAATGTACAAATACCGCTAGTTCTCTTTCGGTCCACATAATCTCCCGCATGATCAGAGTCGGCATATACTACGGTTTCTATGCCGGTCCCCTTAGGATACCATAATCCTAAGTGCGTAGTGCATTTAATGTATCAGAAGATACGCTTAACCGCTTCAAGGTGAGAGGTTTTGGGAGCCTCTTGAAAGCGGGCACAAAGGCAGTCACTAAACATGATATCGGAAACCAACTTGCCGGTAGGTATAATAGACTAACCTATAATGCTCGATAATTGGTACTATCTACTGACTCCACTCTTCATCTTTCGTCGAGGTTTGTATCGGAGGCATAGGAGTTTTCATGTTTAGATTCTTCTAGGACAAATTTCTTAAGCTTTCTTTAAAATACTTAGATTGATTGAAGATTAATACCGTCTTCCATTTGTTTATTTGTAAATCCAGTAGAAGTTAAGTTAACCATCATGTCATCTTGATCAGCATGCTTGAATTTTGGAAAATTCATCACACATGTATTGATAGTCAATCGAATATTTTGCTCTATCGATCATATATTTGATCAATGATGAGATTTGAACTTTTCTTCTTGGTAAATTGAGTGTTATCTCACCATTTTTTTTCCCATTTTATATCATGTTTAATAAGAAAGCTTTAATCGATATACCAAGCTTTGGGTGCTTGTTTATGAACCATATAAAGTGTTTTAATTGGGAAACTTGATTGGTTTTCAAATTCAATGAATCCGGAGGTTGTGCCACGTTATACCTCCTCATTGACAAAACCATTCAGGAATGCATCTTTTTACATCCATTTGGGAATAATTTAAAATCTAAGGCGCATCAGATAAGATATATAATATCCAATAGACTCAAGTCTAGCAAACCGGGTATAAGTTTATCATAAATCGATGACCTTGGTGGTGTATCTTGAGCAAAACTAATCTAGTTATTTCGAGAAACAAACACCGTTCTCGCCTACTTATTTCTTAAACACTAATTGTGTTCCTATAATTGTCTATTCTTTAGTTGTGGAAAATTACTCCTAATGTCGTTAGCAATGAAAGTGATTTAATTCTTCTTGCATGGCGACTATCCAACTTTCATCTCCTAAGGCTTCATTCACATTCTTAGGTTCTATGGTAGAGATAAAACAATAAAAGTTACTTAGGTTTTGGGCTTGTGATCTAAGGGTTCTTTGGTTGAGGTTTCCTATGACATTTTCTAGGGGATGGTTCCTAGATTCCTTAATATTGACTATTTCGTCAATCTCTAAAGTTTCATCCACAACAACATTTTCTAGGTTTTTCTTTTCGATTTTCCTAATAGCTTCTTCTTCATCCAAGTCATCGTCCACCAAGGGTGATGTCTTAGAGGGTGGAGGAGCATCAAATGTCACGTTGAGTGATTCTTTGATTTTCACTAGTGTTGTTTATTAAGAATGTATAGGCTTTATATTTTGGGAGTAACCTAGAAAGTCACCTTCGTAAGACTTTGGGTCAACTGGTTACGGTGTTCTTTAGTCGTTTTAGAATGAAGCACTTGCTTCCAAACACTCTAAAATAGTCAAGAGTAGGTTTCCTACCTCTCAAGATTTTATAAGGTGTTTTTCCTAGGATGGTTCTAATTAGGATTCGGTTGAGAATATATGTTGAAGATATCTTCTGGCGTTACACCATAACTTTTGTTGGTAAAATCAATGAATCCCGGAGGTTGTGCCACGTATACCTCCTCATTGATAAAACCGTTCAGGAATGCACTTTTTACATCCATTTGGAATAATTTAAAATCTAAGGCGCAAGCATAAGCTAATAATATCCTAATAGACTCAAGTCTAGCAACCAGGGCATAAGTTTCATCATAATCGATGCCCTCTTGTTGGTTGTATCCTTGAGCAACTAATCTAGCCTTATTTCGAGAAACAACACCGTTCTCGTCTAACTTATTTCTAAACACCCACTTAGTTCCTATAATTGTCATATTCTTAGGTTGTGGAACTAACTCCCAAACGTCGTTAGCAATGAATTGATGGCGACTATCTAACTTTCATCTCCTAAGGCTTCATTCACATTCTTAGGTTATATGGTAGAGATAAAACAATAAAAGTTACTTTGGTTTTGGGCTTGTGATCTAAGGGTTCTTTGGTTGAGGTTTCCTATGACATTTTCTAGGGGATGGTTCCTAGATTCCTTAGAAGCTAACGATTGAATGAGACGCATATTTGCGTGACCTAATCTCCTATGCCACAAAGTGGAATTATCATCAATCGTTGCTAGACAAATTTGATCCTTAGGCTTATTTCCTAATTTCATCACATATAAGCCTTTCTTCCTAATACCTCTACCTATCACTTTACCGTCCTTAGTGATTTCACTATCATGTTCAAAAAAAGTTACTCTACACTTATTATCACATATTTGTCCTATACTTAGCAAGTTGAATCCTAGATTATCAACATGTTCTACATTATCTATTTTAAAAGAGTCATTAGAAATCGTACCTTTGCCAATGATGTTACCGCGAAGATTACTACCAAAAATAACGTTACCTCCATTATATGCCTTGTAAGTGGAGAAGAGCTTTCGGTTGCCCGTCATATGTTTGGAACATCCGCTATCCTTGATCCATTCGTCAGGCTCTAAATCGACTCCAAGGCATATCTATTTATATAAGATAATAACTCAAACATTTGGTCCCCAATATCTCATGGGTCCAAAGTTGTTAGTGCCAAACATCCCTTGCATTTGATGCAATTGTTTGGGATGTGAGAATGGAAGACACATTTCCCATGGCATGTAACTTTGATGTGGAAAGTTGTTCCAAGTTACGGGAAATCCATGGGGTTGGTTTTGTCGACCAACATGTCTTTTAGGTTGTGGTGTTTTAGGACGAGAATAATTATTATTGACTCTTCTAGGAGGTGAAGTTTTAGATCTAAAATTAGGTTTCGAAAATCCAACTCCGGGTTTTGACAATGGCTTATAGAATTGTTTAACTTCATTGTCACTAGCAACGGGAACTTTGACTTTCTTTACAATTATGTGTTTTGGTCTAGGACCCAAAATGGATTTTTGAAAATTCATAGTTTTCTCAGATCCAGGTGTAACTGGGGGCGGTCCTATATTTATTTTGGGAGCCGCCGGATCATTAAGGGGGCCGCCTATAATTATGGGACCTCCATCAGAACACGTATTTTTCTGAGCTTTTAAAATTTTGATTTCCTTAGTTCCACTAGATGATGCTTCAAATGAATTAAACCCTAAACCTTATTTATTACCTGAGGGTTTTTGATTACTTAACATTTCATTCAAGCAATGTGTACTTTTTTCAAATTAGTTTAATCTAGTAGATTCTTCTTTGAGCTTTCCATTTTCAATTTTAAGTGTATGACACTTTGCACAATCGAGATCAACTCCCTTGTTTTTCTCGAGTGTGGATAATCTATCTTTTAATTCTCTAAGCTCATTTTCTAGATTATTTCTAATAGCTTTTAACCTTTTGTTCTTAGAGATTATCATTAAGCTCATTTTGCATAATTTATCATATTCATTGTCTAAAGCTAAATCATCAATTGATGAGTTTTCATCACTAAAGTAAGAAGATTCGGAACATACCTCATTTGGTGCTTGAGCTACAAGACATGTCTCGTCTTGGATCTTTTCATCATCTTCTTCACCGCTATCGCTCCAAGAACCTCCAACAAATGCTCTTTGGTTCTTGTCTCTCGGTGGCTTTGGACATTCTCCAATAAGATGATTTGGATCTCCGCATCTAAAGCACTTCCTTTCACTTTTGCCGTTTTTGTCGTCTCGGCTTCTTTGAAAGGTCTTTTTGTCGTTCCGAGGTTGTCTCACGAATCTACCTCTTCTCTTAAAGAACTTTTTGAAGTCTCTTACCGCCATGGCGTACTCTTCGTCTTTACTACCGGAAGTCAAACACTTTTCATCACTAGATTCTTTCTTAGCCTTTAAAGCAAGAGATTTCCTTTCAACTTTTGCTTTGACTATTTCGGAATCTTTCTTGATGATCATCTCATGGACTTTGAGGTTTCCAATGAGCTCATCAAGAGATAGTGATGTTAAGTCTTTTGACTCTTCAATCGCCGTGACCTTTGCTCTCCATTTAAGATGTAGAGCCCTAAGAAACTTCCTTACGTAGTTCTTACTAGAGTAATAATAGTATTAAATCTAGCAAAAGCACTATCTATAGATTCGTCTTTGGAAATGACGAATTGTTCATATTGTTGAACCAAAAGGTCGATCTTATTATCTTTGACTTGGCTATTACCTTGATGGGTGATTAACAAAGTTTTCCAAATTTCTTTTGCCGTATTACACATGAAAATTCATTCATATTCTTTTCTAGGCAAAGCATTGTAAATAACCATTTTGGCTTCATTATTTTTCGCAAGCCTTCTTTTAAGATCATCAGTTTGTTTTTCAAAAGGGACAACCTCATCAAGTTTGGTTTCCGGATTTTGAATAATGGGTTGAAAATCACCATTGGTAATAACATGCCAAAGATCTAGATCTTTTGATTTAACATATGTCTCGAATCTATTTTTCCAATAAATAAAACTATCACTTTCAAAAAGTGGTGGTCTTTGCATAGATTGCCCTTCTAGATATTTGTCGGAATCCATAGATCGATCCAAGCTTTAAAATACAATATATTTTAAAAATCTTGAGTGACCTTGGCTCCTGATACCAATTGTAGGAAACTAGAAGGGGGTTGAATAGTTTACCGGTTAATTTGACCGTTTTAAAACTTTGCTTATAAAATGCTTTGATTCGAGTTGTATGTCAATCAATCAACAATATGAATCACAACTAAACTATCTAATGTAATGAACTAAGTAAACAATAACAATATAGAGAGATAGAGAAAGAAACGATCAAACCAAGACACCAAGATTTATAGTGGTTCGGCTACGAAGCACCTCTTCGTTCCTACTCCACTCCCCGAGTACTCCACTCGAGATTTCACTATGTCAACAAGCTCCCTTTAGGCGGAGAAAACCGTTTACACGTCGCTTACTTTCTTTTCCGACACTAAGCTAGATGTCGAGTCCTAATCTTAGCTAGAACCAATCTAAGACTTCACTAAGTCTTTACACACTCACAAGATATATACTCTTGGATTGACACACAATCCAAATCACAAATACACAATTTACACAATTGGATCTATACACAATCCAATTTACACAACAACACAAAGTTAATATAATAAAGACTTGTGACCTTGAGGAGGAAGAAGGAGATCACTTAATAACAATTTGTATGTAAAAGAATACGATTGTTCTTCTCTTGCACTTGATTAGAAGAAGAAGGGAGGAAGAAAGAATTAATCACTTGAAACAAGATCAAGGTATGTTAGTGATTAAGATATGTGTTTTAGAAAGAAGGAAATAAGAGAGAAAAGTAGATCTGAGAAAATTCGTGCCAATAGGTTTTGTTTTTCATTTGGGGTGGCCCAGTATTTATAGGAGACAAAAAGAGTCGTTATGCTGGCGGTGGTCCTGGCGGTCCCAAATATATTAGGGGGTCGTCAGGCCTATAAGGGGGTCGCCGTAGACTACACTCCTCTTTTTGTCTTTTTGTGGAGAAGGTGTTATCTGTTTTAGAACCTTCCATTTTGGAGGGGAAAATCTGATTTCAAATTTATTATTTTAATAATACATTTCTTTTATAAATAAATAATTTTGTTTTTATATTTTTATAAAAACACTTTTGTAGAAACATAAGGTTTAAGAAAAATATTTTCTTAATCACTAATCATGTTTAATGATTTTTTTTATCCATACCTTAAGTGATTAATCTTATAAATAGAATTTTACGGTTAGTAATTTATAAACGTTTATTTTTATCGTAAACGTTTTTACATTTTGTTATTATTAAAACATCGAGAGGTCGAAAAATATAAATAACATTTTTAGACATTATTTGTATTAACAATCTTTCCCTTTTTGATGATAACAAAATATAAACTCATTTAGTATAAAATTAGAGGTTTATAAATTACTAATGAGTTTAATTCCATTTCTCCCCCTTTTGTCGAATCCAAAAAGGTTGATCGTCGAATTGTAGTAGATAGAAAGAAATCGACGATTAAAGACTCCCCCTTGATGTATGCTCCCCCTCATTCGGGGCACCAAGGGATCGATCTTACGATAATTTGTTTGCTACAAAACAAGGTTAGAAGTACAAGTGCAAGCCAACATAGCATGACAAATATCTCAATATTATAATCCACACTTTTGGAAACTCATAAATAAAGTACATTCAAATTCTAAAAAGAGCATATATAGCCATATAGGACAATATATAAAGATACAACATATTAAAGCATCTAATAGAAGGAAACTAGTAGATTATTCTTGAAGTTTATGAGAGATTTTAAGGAGAATTGGTAGTGATTGATAATGGGAAAAGGGTTGAGGGCCCAATGATGAGATATTTGATTCGGTTAAGGTCATCTTTTAAGATATTGAAGATTTTACGAGTTTCCAAGCAACAGTGACAAAAGTCCGAATGAAAATTGACATGGTCTAAACAAGGAGGATGAGTGAATGGTGAGGAGGGAGGTGAAATATTAGTTAACTCAATTGCATGTTGAATGTTGATATCAAGAAGATTTGAAAGGTGTAGGAGTTCATGCAAATGGTTTTCACTATGATTTTGAGTAGAGATTTGTGGAGGTAAGAAAGAGGATGTAGGATTAGATGAATTAGGAGAAGGAGGCAAAGGAGTGGTATCAAAGATTGGAGAGTTTGGTGGAGATTTAAGTAGTGAGTTGCTTGGAGATAGAGGAGGTGAGGAAGATGAGAGAAGGTTTATTGTTATATGAGAAGTGGTTGGAGTCCTATTTGGTGGAGGAGAAGGTGGTGATGGTGGAAGATTGTGACTTTGTTTTCAAGGTTCAAGAATTGCTCTTTTGTGTTTTCGTGAGTAGTCACGAGGAGATTTTTGATAGAAGATGACATTGAGACTTTGAGGAGATGTTTATAAGAGAGATGGTTATTTGAGATGAAAAATAATGATGTTTATATAAAAGAATTTTGGGAAAGGCATGGTTTTGTTGGAAGAGAGTTCTAATGAGTGTTTAGTTTAGAATGGAAAGGAGTAAAGGACAGCTAGACCTAGGAAGAATAGGGTCAAAGTTGCAGACAAGGAGGGGACAGGAATATTTCGTGTTTCTCCTGATGGCGGTCCCTTATATTGGTGGCGGTCCCATATATATTAGGGAGCCACCCAACATTTAATGGGACCGTTTTTTGGAGATTCATGAAATTTTTCAGAAGTTCAATCCTTTTTCAAAGTGGTTAGTAAGAATTAGAAGAGCGATTATGACATTTCCATCACTTCAAGAATCACATAATATATCTAAAAGAGAAGAGAAATCATGTAGTGTAGCCAAGTTTAAGCATATAAATGACTTAAAGGTTTATTAAATGTCGCATAGCAAGCATGAAATAATAATGTAGACACATTATACACGTACTTGATTATCCATGATAGAGGTTAAGATAGTGTTACATAGTAATAATAATAGTACGTATCCCTAGCAATAATTCTAGAGGAATATTTCAACCCTCATTTTAGTCAACACTTGAAATTTCTTCAGAGGATATGTAGTTAATTGATTTGAGATGAGTAGGATGAACCCAAGGTTTCATGGATGGCCAGTATGATTTGTATTTTGATTTTCGTAGATGAGGATTAATTTTAATGATATGTTCATATTGACAATTTAGAATCATTCCATATGGCATTGGAGAATTCGGTTGATTTTTAATCTTTTTAACTCGTTTGGTTAGAAAGTAGGAAAAGTTGAAAGGAGTACTTGTTAAGATGCAATACATCATGTGACATGATGATGCAGGAAGAAATGACGAGTCATTTTGAGTGCCAAGGCAAAGTTGAAAGGATTATGTTTGGAAAAATTGTTTGTCCGGTTTTTCGAGGCATTGTTACCTAAAATGAGACAAACACAATCATATTTTAATGTCTTATGCTTGTATTGAAGTTTTGAGTTCGTGCCTAGTGTGTGTCTATATGCAACAAATGTGGAGTAACGATTAACTCGACCTAAATATAACATCCTAAGAGTTAACCCAAACGCTCCTTAGTTTGATTTTGCTCAACTAAACAAGTCAAAAAATACATCTAAATTATGTATCTCGAAATTTGTTTATGAGATCATTATGCATGTGTTTGAAAACGTTTTTAGATTGGATTAACAATGCATAACAACAATTTTATTATGTTCCTAACGTGAGTGATTTGAAGATAAAATTAGGGTTTTGGTTCAAAATCAAATTTTCGTTTAATCTTACTAATGTATGCAAATCCTATGTCTACGGGAAGCATATTTGTTGTACATAGACTCAAATTAAAAGAAAATAGATGAAATGACTTACAATTGATGATCTTTGTGATGTTAGGATTGATTATTAGTGTTGATTTGATCTTCAATTGATGTTTTAATGGTTGGATTTAAGTTTTGGTGGGTTTGTGTGAGTGTTCGTCAATGGCAGCAGATAAAGGAGTGTTTGTTTTTATGTTTTGAAATTTTTTGTTTAAGTGTTCCATATTATGGTCTGCTAATGGCGGTCCCATATCTCCTGGCGGTCCCAAATATATTAAGGGCCGCCTATATGGGGGCCGCCCTCAGCAAAGGGTTTTTTATTTGAGTTTTTTTTGACGAAAACAAAGAGGAGTGACATTTTAATTTGCATTTCGCGAATTAAAAATGCTTAAAGTACTTCGGATGAAGTATTCAAGTTGTCGCGAATTAAAAATGCTTAAAGTACTTCGGATGAAGTATTCAAGTTGTCACGACACGGAGTGGAACACGGACTAGAATCGAAACTAGAAGAAGGAGAAGCGGACACATAAGGTTTATGGAATGTGTTCCATCATTCCTAAACCAAGACGTAGATAGTTAAACGATTTACGTTTAAGGGGTTTAGTAAGGATGTCGGCGATGTTGTCGACGAACGACACTTTTTCGATTGAGATATGTCCTTTCTAGATATTATTGCGAAGAAAGTAGTGACGTATTTCGATGTGTTTGGTACGAGAATGTTGCACCGGGTTTTTGCTAAGGTCAATCGCGCCTTTGTTGTCGCACATGATGGGAACGTCGTCGAGTCGTACGTCGTAGTCGATGAGAGCTTGTTTCATCCATAGTGCTTGTTGACATGCCTTTCCGGCGCTTACGTATTCGGCTTCGGTAGTGGATATAGCAAGAGCGGTTTGTTTCTTTAAGAACCAAGATGTCAAACAACATCCCACGAATGTACAAATACCGCTAGTGCTCTTTCGGTCCACATAATCTCCCGCATGATCAGAGTCGGCATATACTACAGTTTCTATGCCGGTCCCCTTAGGATACCATAATCCTAAGTGCGTAGTGCCTTTAATGTATCAGAAGATATGCTTAACCGCTTCAAGGTGAGAGGTTTTGGGAGCCTCTTGGAAGCGGGCACAAAGGCAGACACTAAACATGATATCGGGCCTACTTGCCGTTAGGTATAATAAACTACCTATCATGCCTCGATACTTGGTACTATCTACCGACTCACACTCTTCATCTTTCGTGAGTTTAGTATCGGAGGACATGGGGGTTTTCATTGGTTTAGAATCTTCTAGACCAAATTTCTTAAGCATTTCTTTAATATACTTAGATTGATTAAAGAAGATACCATCTTCCATTTGTTTTATTTGTAATCCAAGGAAGAAGTTAAGTTCACCCATCATGCTCATCTCGAACTCATCATGCATGATTTTGGAAAATTCATCACACATGTCTTGACAAGTCGAACCGAATATAATGTCATCGACATATATTTAAACAATGATGAGATTTAAACTTTTCTTCTTAGTAAAAATAGTGTTATCTACCATTCTCATTTTATATTCATGTTTAATAAGAAAAGCTTTTAATCTATCATACCAAGCTTTGGGCGCTTGCTTAAGACCATATAAAGCTTTCTTTAATTTATAAACATGATCTGGTTTTTCAAAATCAATGAATCCTGGAGGTTATGTCACGTATACCTCCTCATTGATAAAACCGTTCAGGAATGCACTTTTTACATCCATTTTGAATAATTTAAAATCTAAGGCGTAAGCATAGGCTAATAATATCCTAATAGATTCAAGTCTAGCAACCGGGGCATAAGTTTCATCATAATCAATGCCCTCTTGTTGGTTGTAGCCTTTCCAAGGAAGAAGTTAAGTTCACCCATCATGCTCATTCTCAAAACTCATCATGGATTGATTTTGGCAATTCATCACTCATGTCTTGGACAAAAAACCAAGTCGAACCGAATTTAAATGTCATAAACATATATTTGAAACTTGATGAGATCTTGAACTTTTTTTTTAGGAAAAAGAGTTTATCTACCACTTCCTATTTTATATTCATGTGTAATAAGGAAAGCTTTTAATTATATACCAAGCTTAGAGGTGCATTATTTAAGGACCATATAATATTTTTCTTTAATTTATATAAACATGATCGGTTTTTTGAATAATGAATCCTAAGAGGTTGTGGCCACATATACTCCTCATTGATAAAACGTCCAGGAATGCACTTTTTTTTTACATCTATTTGGAATAAATTTAAATCTAAGGCGCAAGCATAGGCTAATAATTATCCTAATAGATTCAATGTTCTAGCAACCGGGGCTTTAGTTTATCATTAATCGATGCCCTCTTGTTGGTTGTAGCTTGAGCAACTAACCTTGACCTTATTTTGATGAAACAATACCGTTTGTTAATCTTATTCTCTAAACACCACTCTAGTTCCTTAATTGTCATATTCTTAAGGGTTGTGGGACACTAAACTCCAAATGTCGTTAGCAATGAAAATGATTTAATTCTTCTTGCAGGGCGAATATCCAAACTTTCACTCCTAAGGCTTCATTCACATTTTAGGTTATATTAGTTGGATATAAAAACAATAGAAGTTACTTTGGTTATGGGCTTGTGATCTAAGGGTTCTTTGGTTAAGGTTTCCTATAACATTTTCTAAGGGATGGTTCCTAGATTCCTTAATATTGACTATTTCGTTAATCTCTAATGTTTCATCCTCAACAACATTTTCTAGGTTTTTCTTTTCGATTTCCCTAATAGCTTCTTCTTCATCTAAGTCATCATCTATCAAGGGTGATGTCTTAGAGGGTGGAGGAGTTTCATCGAATGTCACGTTAAGTGATTCTTTGATTTTCCTAGTGTGTTTATTAAGAATGATATAGGCTTTACTATTTTGCGAGTATCCTAAAAAGACACATTCGTATGACTTTAGGTCAAACTTGGTAAGGTAGTTTTGGTGTTTAAAATGAAGCACTTGCTTCCAAACACTCTAAAATAGTCAAGAGTAGGTTTCCTACCTCTCAAGATTTCATAAGGTGTTTTTCTTAGAATGGCTCTAATTAGGATTCGGTTGAGAATGTATGTTGAAGTATCTACGACGTTACACCAAAACTTTATGGTAACGATTGCTCGTATCACGTGGTTTATATCATTTACTGAAGTGTCCTATTTTTATTTCAAAACCAACGCCATTGATTAAGGGCGTGCGTGGAGCGAGAAGTTATTGGTAATACCAATTGGCATACAAAAACTCTCAATGCACTTCATATCAAATTCTTACAGTGTCGGTTCTTATTGACCATCTATTGTACATACTAATTGGTTTTAGATTTTCTTACTTATTTATTTCGAATTGATCGAAAGCTTCGGTTTTATCCTTTAGAATCTAGTCCAAAGTGTTACCTAGAGTGGTCATCTACTATGATATAGGTGTTAGCGGTCTTCCTCGTAACTCCTTACGATGGATGGACCAAAAAGATTCCATGTAGAGAAGTTTCTAGCATCATGTAGGTTGAGGACTATGTTCTTTAAGCTTTGGAACCTAACGTGAGTTGTTTTCCAATTTGCAAGCATCACAAAAATGTGAATCAAACGTAAGCTTAGGTTAAGTTTCTAACTTATTCTCTTAGATAGCTAACGATTTGAATGAGAAACATATTAGTGTGACCTAATCTCCTGTGCCACAATGTGGTGTTTTACATCAATCCTTGCAAGACATGTTTGTTCTTTTGGCTTATTTCCCTAATTTCTCTCACATACAAGCCTTTTCTGCCTTATACCTCTACTATGACTTTTTCCGTCCTTAGTGATTTACTATATGTTCAGAAAAAGTTACTCCTACACGTAATTATCACATATTTGTCCTCATACTTAGGCAAGTGAAATCCCTAAATTATCAACATGTTTTACATTATCTATTTTGAGTAGTTATTAGAAAATCATACCTTTTCAATGTGTACCGCGAAGATTACTACCAAAAATGAGGTTACTTCTTGTATTCCTTGGGTAAGTGGAGAAGAGCTTTCGGTTTCCCATCAGTGTTTGGGCATCACTACCTTGATCCATCTTCGGGGCTACCAAGTCGACTCCAAGGCATATCTATTTATATAAGACAGTAACTCAGACATTTGGTCCCCAGTGTCTCATGGGTCCAAAGTTGTTAGTGCCAAACATCCCTTGCATTTGATGAAATTGGTTGGGATGTGAGAACAAAAGACACATTTCCCATGGTATGTAACTTTGACGTGGAAAGTTGTTCCAACTTATGGGAAATCCATAAGGTTGGTTTTGTTGACCAACATGTCTTTTTGGTTGCGGTGTTTTTGGACGAGAATAATTATTATTGACTCTTCTAGGAGGTGGAGTTTTTGATCTAAAATTGGTTTTTGAAAATCCAACTCCGGGCTTTGTCAATGGTTTATTATAATTGTTTGAACTCTCATTGTTCACTAGACACAGGAATTTTGACTTTGTTTACAATTATGTGTTTTGGTCTAGGACCCAAAATAGATTTTTGAAAAGACACACTTTTCTCAGAACCAGGCGTTGCTGGTGGCGGTCCCATATTTATTTTGGGGGCCGCCTGAACATTAAGAGGGCCACCCATATTTATGGGACCTCCATCAAAAGACGTCTTTTTCTGAGCTTTTATAAATTTTATTTTCTTAGTTCCACTAGATGATGCTTCAAATGAATTAAACCCTAAACCTAATTTATCACCGGAGGGTTTTTGATTATTTAACATTTCATTCAAGCAATGTGTACTCTTTTCAAATTTGTTTAATCTAGTGATTCTTGTTTGAGCTTTTCTTTTTTCAATTTTAAGTGTGGGTGACACTTTGCATTAATCAATATCAACTCCCTTGTTTTTCTCGAGTGTAGACAATTTATCTTTTAATTCTTTAAGCTCATTTTCTAGACTATTTCTAATAGCTTTTAACCTTTTGTTCTTAGTGATTATCTTTAAACTCATTTGACACAATTTAACATATTCATTGTCTAAGGCTAAATCATCAATTGATGAGTTTTCATCACTAAAGCAAGAAGATTCGGAACATACCTCATTTGGTGCTTGAGCTACAAGACATGTCTCGTCATGGATCTTTTCATCATCTTCTTCACCGCTATCGCTCCAAGAACCTCCAACAAATGCTCTTTGGTTCTTGTCTCTCGGTGGCTTTGGACACTCTCTAATAGATGATTTGGATCTCCACATATAAAGCACTTCCTTTCACTTTTGCTGTTTTTGTCGTCTCGGCTTCTTTGAAATGTCTTTTTGTCGTTCCGAGGGTGTCTTACGAATCTACTTCTTCTCTTAAAGAACTTATTGAAGTCTCTTACCGCCATGGCGTACTCTTCGTCTTCACTCCCGGAAGTTGAGCACTCTTCATCACTAGATTCTTTCTTAGCCTTTAAAGCAAGAGATTTCCTTTCAACTTTAGCTTTGACTATTTCGGAATCTTTCTTGATGATCATCTCATGGACTTTGAGGTTTCCAATGAGCTCATCAAGAGATAGTGATGTTAAGTCTTTCGACTCTTCAATCGCCGTGACGATTTCACTAACAAAAGACGATCCAGAGGTTGGGGAGGATAGAAATGAAAGTAAGCCATTTTATTAGAGAGAGAAAGGAAAGAGTGTGTGTGTTTTCTAGAGAGAGAAACAACACATACTTATGAGACAAATGTTTATCCTCACCCCTCCATGGAAGTATGGAGGGGGTATTTATAGTCCTAGTGACACCTAACTATTGTAACTTGTCATTATTAGTCCCTACGTGTCACGCTATAAATAAACTAATGTAATTCCGAATATGTCACCATATTTTAAGGCTAACAATCTTCCCCTAATATGTGGACATATGGAATTACTTACAATGTTCCTATCAGGTACAAATACAACACAAATAAAGTCTTCCAAAGCACTTCCAAAGCTGAAGATGTCTTCTGAGTTCTCATTGTCTTGAAACTTGTACTCCAGCTTGGATCTTCATTGTCTTTACTTGTACAGGAACCATTGTATTATGCATGAACTGGATTAACTTCCCCCCAATTCATGCAGCATGTCTCAAAAAGCTTTCTTCATAGACTCATTTTTGGCGAAGTTTTTGAATCAGCTTCCCCCCCAAACCAACATCCCTATCTTGAGTAGATTCTGAAACTTTGTTGTAGCTTGAACAATCTTCTACTTGTCATTGACGTGCACAGCGGAATTTTGTAGAAGTCAAACCACACCAACTACCACTACTTCTTGTCATTAGGGCTTGGTGAATATTCGTTCGGGGGTGCATGCGAGAAATCAGCATCAATTCTTCTCACGTATGCAGTATACTTCATAAACCATGCTAAGTAAAGTAGTATACAATACTTCCCCCTGGAAGTTGACATGGTAACATCAAAGTCAACTAAGTCCCGGATGTACACATTTTCCCTTATGATGGTTGCGAACTCTCGGAAGCATCATTGTCATGTACACACATATATTC
>BQNB010061826.1:9526-36326 GCA_026074375.1 Tanacetum coccineum
TTACAAACTCTTTTGCATACTTGTTTATCTTATAATAATGTGATTACTTTTCAAAGACTTAATGAGTTCATAATCTCACATGCTTTATAAACCTGTGATATCTACTGTAAACCATGAATGCAAGTGTTCTCTAAACTATATGCTACCATGATATATTATTGCCTAAATACATGAAAATATCTCTTAGGGTAATAACTCCTAATATCTCTTTGGATAGTATCTCCCAATATCTCTTTGGATAATAGATCGAAGTATCCCTTAGGGTAGTGACTCCTTATATATCTCCTGGTAAAGGTTCCCGGTTCTATTGAGTTTAAATATGCGATTCATAAGCTTAGGGCAATAATACTATTTTCTATAATAATTATACTTATTGCAGTTATTACCACTTATGGGTGTATAACAACATAATTTCAACCATTTTATTATAAACCTATGAATTTCACTCAACCTTTGTGTTGACCCTTTTTATGCATGTTTATCTCAGGTAAATGAGCAACTTATGGCATGGAGTGGCATGGACTCGAAGATGGCTAAAACTTGTTATCATTCACATTTTATGTTTCTAGATTTTGGGACCTGCCTTTGTAAAACTCTGATTTGAAATGAATGATAACGTATCTTTTGAAGTTGTTTTCTATGATTATAATTGTTGTATCCATGAAGTAATACCCCAGATTAGCTTCCGCTGCTATATTGTAAAAATGGGGGTGTTACAACATTCTGTAACGTTTCAAACATTATGACTCAATAATGGTTGTAGTTAATACAATGATGATTAGAGGCTTATATATAGGGACTTGTATATATTGTAGTGGGATCACTCTCAATGAAATGCATGTCTCATGTCTCGATTCCCTTTATTTTCTTCTTCTTCTTCTTCTATACATCGGTTATATGTGTTGCTATTAGGTCGTTGTTTCACAACAAAGACAATATTTATATGAACAAATCAATAAAAAAACATCATTTACCAATAACAGATCGTTTTTAAACAATATTTGTAAAATTACAAACCAAAGAAATTGTAATTGACTTAGCCCAAAATACTTGCACCCGAACATATATAAACTAAAAGTATATGTTTAAGAACTTACTTCCAGTAGACTCATTACACTTTTCCATCCATTTAATTGATCTTGCATCCTCTGGAACTAAAGAAACAGTTTACGATGTATGGATTGCACCCTTAACTCTGTCAGTGACAGCCAAGGAGAGGGACGTCATCAAAATAACCAACCTAAACCGTTATTTGCCGATACTAATATTTCGACAAGAAAACATACAAAAATTAAAATGAAAAGAGTTAAATCACATGGCCGGGGGGAAATATAATACTGAAAGAAATTAACAAACAGATGACCCAGTCACCTAGCACACCTTGTCCACAAAAATTCCAGTTGAAGAGAACGCAACTATTGCGACAGGACCTCTGTGAAAAAAGTGCGACTGTATGAGCAACATGAGCCAGCAAACACCCTTAGAAAACAAATTTACTCATACCGCAACGACAAAGTTTCACAGAAAACAAATTTATCCAGCCTTTTAAAAAAAATTCCACATGCTAATTTCAAACAACCTAACGCCAATAATAAAGTCGCCGAATATTTGTGGGTGCGCGGCATCACACATATTATTAAGAACAAAGTTGTGCAAAGCAGTAAACATATACCACCAATTTATAATAGAGGAAAGGCGCGAGAACCGTGATACAATAGCAACTGAAAAAGAAACCCTCCAAATCAAACAAACAACCTACCAAACAAACACGTAAATTTTAATGTAACAAATTTTTCTAGTCTATGGCAACTTAGCGCAAGTGAAGGCAAAATCAAATTCGATTTGCAGCACGTCGCACTACGGTCAGATGAAAATCCTGAACTGCACACATAATACCATAATATAAAACATATATGGTACATACATTTTGCAAGAAATGAAAACAGAACTAGCCTACATATATAAAACATATAGGTGACATACGTTTTGCAAGAAATGAAAACAGACGCCGTAAACATAAATCAAGCCTTGTATTTTCAATCATCCAACAATCCAAACACTTTTTCAGCACTATTATTCACACAATGTCTAGAAACATTTGGCGGGATTTGCAAACCGTAAACAAAAAAAGAACAACAACAACAACAAAAATCAAGAACGATCGCAAAATATTTCGTAACAAATCGACCATAAAAGAACTATCGCGCAAGCCTGCAAGTATGACCAAATGAAATACCATTACGCCATATCGTAATAAAAACCAAACTGATCTCTACGTTTGAAACTCTGACCAAGTGAAGAGAAAATTACATTAAACAAATGTTTGACAATGAGAAGGACAAAAAGAAAAAGGCTAGCACATGCGTGTAACTCCCCAAGCTAAACTCCACATTCGGCTAACAAACGAAACAACTAACAACCCAAGGACTCTCTTAAAACACATCTACATCGATTTCTTTCATCCTTCTCATTAAAAATCACCTTCTATACCCTAAATAAAAAGGAAAAGAATTCATTAATAACCAGGTGAACAATATTTCTGAGCAGCAGGAAATACTATATCAACAACGAACCATATTTATACAATAACATAGAGCAGACTAAATAGCCCATTGAAGCACGAAGAACAAACAACAAACACGTTAATTAGCATGACAAATGCAATACATAAGATGTACGAACAACCGTAACATGTTCTATAAACGCCAAATAATGCAAATCTTTGACGTTAAAACTAAAACACATACTTGTGCCGAAAACACTACCCGTGTCAAAAACTTCCCTACAATGCGCACAAAACATCCACGATAACAACATGATATGAATTAAGATACAACAACACATAAATAATAAGCCTTAGGATTCCACAAACAATCGAAAATTTTTTTACAAACTTTGAAGACATAAGAATATATATAAGACTTACCGAAACAAAAAAGCACCTCATGACTGTTATGACTATACCCAACCTACGTCATCAGTAAACACCTGCAGCCTACCCAAAACAACTGCACACACGATGATTCCGTCATCATTAAACACCTGCAACCTACCCAAAACAACTGCACACATGATGATTCCATTAAAAACCCTAACACGTACTACACACGTTGAATAATCAACATTTTGTGGAAGCTTTTTTGCTACACAAAAAAACTGTAAACTAACAAACGACCAAAACATCATAGTCACGCAACAATTAAACATTTTTCACTGGATTCATATATCATAAAACACTAATCAGATGAAACAAAAGAAATTAAAACCACGACATGCAACCACTTCATCCAAAACAGCACCGGAAAACTACCAAATAACAACATGCAACAACCTTAGTTTACAAATCAGCCATAAACACAGTCTTTAAAACCTATATCAACACTTTTTATGAACCATCAAAACACAACAACCATGATTACGGGCTACACTCATTGTTTTAACTGAAACCTCTAAAAGAATTCTAACATTCATCGGCCAAAGTCATCAGAAAAATTAAACAACCGTAAATTAAAACATGCAACAACTACTACTCAAAAATCAACAATTTCATGTAACACCCCCAAAAATGTGTCGCAACAGAAATATGTCCGGGGGCGTTACTTCATAATACAACAGCACAAGATACAAGAGAACGACCTCTAAATGTGTCGTTTGAAAAGAAATCTCGTTGATTTTCTTGAAATTGATATAACATTTATCCCATAATTGCATCACAATGAAAAGAATACAACGAGATTTGATCATTAGTATGTAAAAGAAATCCATGAATGAAATCTTGTCAATTTAGACTCCAATGCACATCAAGTAAGCCAATCATCTAATTCACTTGAGAAAAACATGCTTAAACGTGTCAACATAAAGTTGGTGAGTTCATAGATTTTTGTAAATGTAAATGTTGTAATTAAAAGATTTATAAAGTATGCATGACCATTTCAATCCATATAATAGTCGCCAAAAATGTAAGTGTAAATGTAGATTCGAAAGAGTATAGTGTCTACTGCTTCACCACAATATAATAAAAAGTGTTTAGTAATCAGTAATGTTCAACAAAGTAGTGTGGACCACAAGATTTTCAAAATGTATATGACTACTATAACAGATACAGTATCACAAAAATGTATCTACTGTTGTGCTAAGCTTATGACACCGAAGCTAATTTGTGTAGCATATAATATGCCAAGTGTATTATGCCCTACCGGTGTCTGACCAAGACACCCAATGAGATTCGACATGGTATATATCCGTTTATTAGGAGCCCCGTGGGTAGTGAGCGTTACTCACCCGGATAGGGATAATTAGTCCCAATAGATCTATTTATAACATTCGCGCTCCCTCAACCGGTCATCCGGTCAAGAAATTAACAGTTCATGATAGTTCGGGCATTGAGTGGTCTAATCGCTACCTAGGCAACACGTAAACAGGTGATGGTAACAGAAAACACTTGTGTCCAATGAAAGAATAACTATTGTATTCTTAAACAGCTTTAAATACTTAAATCTATAAGTAGAAAGAGTGTGATATAAATCAAGTAACCGAGTTTGTAAATAAGTATAAGTATGAGTATGTAAACAAGTTGTAATGAGCATGTATTCTCCCCCGAGATTTGTAAAGTAATTGTAAAACAAGTGAAAGATGGGCTATAAACTCACCTTGATGTTGTAGAACGATTAGCAGGAATGCGAATATTAAGCGCCAGACAAAACGAAAACTGGAACGGCTCGACCAAGAATTTGCGGTTTATCTTAACGATTATATCCTACTAGCCTAGGATAATGTATTTGGGTTTTCCGATGAATGCGTACATCAACGCGACACGTTGATAAAAGATTTAGATTTAAAGTTGTAATAGCTTGGTGGTTGGTTAAATAAAATAAATCAAGAAGTAAACGTAAAGGGTGTAATATATTCCGTATATATTACATAATGAAAATTGACCAAGTATATTATATAACAAGATACACAACCAAAAGAATAACTCGAAGCGTATATAATACACGACATGTGTTATATCTAAAAGGTGACAATTAAAATAAAATGGTTTAATTATATAATACTTTCCAAGTATTATATAAGAAAGATGATAAAAATAAAAGAAACTAAATAATTTGACACGTGCCCGGATATTCCCAAATGATTTAATAGAAATTTATTTATAAAAATAAAAGCACGTTTAAAGTTGCGGATTAGATAAATAAAATCTCTAAAATTATAGCTTACGTTTGATTATCGGTTCTTCACGATCTAATAATTCTTAAGGCATTTAATTCATCCTTTTCAGGATAATAAGTAAAGTAAGATTTGTAAAAGTTTACTAAGTGTAGCGATTTATAAAAATCTCGGCATGACCTATTCATTTATTTAACGTTTTCCATATTAACAAAAGTTAATTATTTTCCCTCAATTAAATCAATCCATGTTGCAAACCCAAACATACCCCTTAACAGTTTTTTTATCCCCAAATCCAAATACCCAATTTGGGTTGTAAAATATACAAAATGAACATAACAAATAATTCACTTATTTAACCAATTTAAACCACCATTTTAGATCCGGTTTATATATATACGAAATCCTTTTAGTGTTTATTAACCGACTAAACCAAACGGATCATAACCCTACTCGGCTGAAACGCAACCTACCAAACGCGCCCTTGCGGCTGCTGCTACGCCAAACGCACCCTTATTAAATTTCTGTTAACCCAGACACACCCTTATGGTGTTCACACCCAACCAAACACTCCCCTATACGTTTTCTGCTCACTCAAACACTCCTTTATACGTTTTCTGCTCACCCAAACACTCCCCTATACGTTTTCTGCTCACCCAAACACACCCTTATAGTGTTCTTGTTAACCCAAACGCACCCTGTTGGTGTTTTAATCAAAATCAAACGCACCCTTGGTGCTATTTCTACTAAACCAACGCACCCTACATGGTGTTTAAGAAAAATCAAACGCACCCTTGGTGCGAAAAACAAAACCAACGCACCCTAGTTGGGTTGAGACAAACCACATGCACCCTTGGTGCTTTTCATAGAACCGAACGCACCCCCTTTTGGTGACGAACCTAGATCCGAACGTACCCTTGTGCTAATATAAAAACCAAACGGACCCTTTTGGGTCGTGACTACAACCTAACGCACCCTTGTGGGTCGTGGTGGTAGCAGCGGCGTGGTGGAGGTGGTGGTTGCAAAGACGTGATGGTTGGTGACGAGGTGATGTGGATGATGACGAGGTGATGGTGATGGCTGTGGTGGGGATGGCAGCGGGGGTGGTGGTGTTGCGTGGGGTGGGGATGGATCGGTGGTGGTGATGTGGTGATGATGTTGGTGATGACGTGATGATGATGGTGGTGTGATGATGATGATGGTGGTGGCGGTTGGGTGCCGGCGGCTATTGGCCGGAGTTCGGCCGGAGGCGACGCCGGAAAGTGGAGAGAAATGTGTGTGGAGGCTAAGTTTATAATGAAGAAAACCCTAATAGGGTTGGGTTTTTATATTGGAAAGTTTGAAAACAAACTAGCAAGCTTATAATAGTATAGGGTTGATATTGTAAATATTATCACAAGGAACAAAAGTGTATTCTTTTATAAAATAATAGTCCGGGACTCGTTTTGGCAAGTTAACGAGTGATTCAATAAACAAAAATTACACCATTGTGTTTAAAAATGATTTTTCCACGAAAATGAGTATTTACATGATAGTATTTCATAAATGTTTCATAACATTTATTTAAAATGTTTTTTATTCTTTTGTTATCCCGGTTATGCTTTGTTCGAGAAAAAAAAATAATAAACTTTAACTTGAATATTCGCGTTTTTAGCAAACGTTTTCTGAATAAAATGATAAATATTTTATTAAATATATTTATTTTATAACGGTGATAATTAAATGTAATTTAATTATTTTCATATCTGTACGCGTTGTTTTCGTTTTCAAAATTTTACGAGGGTATTTTAGTCATTTTCTGCTTGTTTTCGGGTCTCGGGCAAAACTAAAAAGTTGTCTGGAATAACGTTTTACATCAAATTGCTTTAGAGTCCGAGTCGTGAAAACGTGATTTAGCAAGTTGTTTTGATACGTCAACTTAGGAATAATATATATCTTTTCGTTTTCAAGTCAAATAAGTTAAAAATAAATTTGCACATGAGAGATATGTAATAATAAACATATATATAGAGAGAGAGAGAGAGAGACCACGATATATACTGGTTCGGGATGGGGGTTTATACCATCCGCACGTTCAGTTGCGAATCCACGACACGATACTATTACTCTAGTATAATCCTTATGGTAGACTATAAACCGTATTACAACTTTGCTCCACCGATATATACTACGATCAACGATCACTAAAAAGAGCTACTCCCTCAGGTATTCAGCCCTCGGAATCCACCCCTAAGAACCCGTGATTCGACTTTCCTCTAGGATCACTAAGATCAACTAGGACCACTAAGAACTTCCCCTTGAAAGTTTACCAAACTCCAACTAGATCTCCATATTTATTATTTAATTATGTTCCGAAAAATTACCGGTTACGCGGTAATCATTTTTAAGTGACAATAAAATATCAAAAGCCAAAAAGTCAAGTCGGACCCGAAAAGTCAAAGGGTAAAATAGTCATTTACAATTCTGAAAATTGCCAGTTGTTACATTTTAGATGACAAACTTAAAAAATACCAACTTTCATCACCATCATAAACGAATCAAATTAAAAACCCTAACTTTGAAATGGGGAAATTAAAAACGTATCACTTACACAAACCTTCAAATTGTTCGTTTGTTGTTGGTTCAGATGTGATAGCTGAAAGAACTCAATTTTTGTTAACCTTTGCATGCATGTATGCGTGCTTTTTTGTTGTTCGCGATTTTTGATAGGTGTGTCTCGGCGTGTGTTGGTGACACTGTGTGTGTGTGTGTGTGTTATATCCCGCCCACCATATATGGAGGGCTGGAAGACGACGTTGACCCGAAACCGACCCAAACCATTGTTTGGGCCAACCCAGCCACATCCGTATCCAACCCAAAGCAAAACGACATAGCCCATGCGCAAAACGACGTTTTTGCACCATTAAAACGTTGTCTTTTGCTTCGCAATTGTATATAAGAGTGTAGAACCGTAAAGGGGGTTGAATACGGTTATCTTGACTTCTTTAAAGTTTCTAAAACTTCAAGTCACATATAACCAAGTGGTGTGATGATCTATTTGATAATGAAGATGATAAGTAGATGAATATATATAGTGAGACTTTCTTTTCAGAACCATTCTTAGTGCGAGAACTGACAGAACAACCAAAAACGTGCATGCACGCCTTCAATAATTGTATTTTTGTATAGGTTCATAAAAACAACTCATATTTGTTTTAAAAAAACATAGTTGTTCTAATGGATTTGATAAGAAATTGGAAAATACAAAATTTTTTCTTTTAAGGTGTGCAGGTATGTTCTTATAGGTGTCAAACAACATTATTAGCGGCATTCGTCTACTGTTGATATGTGTAAGGTTTTTGTGATAATAAGAGGAAGATATCATGAGATACTGAAGATACATAGATGGATTTCTTATGATTATTGATGATTTTCATGTTTTTTTTTATTTTTAAAAGGCGTTGCACGTATGTTATTGTGTGGTTCTGTCGTTCTCGCACTAAGTTGGTTCTGAAAAGAAAGTTATCCATATATTATATATATATATATATATATATTATATTTATATATATATATATATAGTATATACATACTACATACATACATACTACATACATACATAAATACATTCATACTTTACATGCATACATACATGTCTATATATACATATATATATTTATATATATATATTTTATATTACATATACAGAAATATACTATTAATATATACTCATATTATCTTTATTAACATAATATATACAATACATAATTATATACATATAATTATATTTTATATATATATATATATTATATTTATATATATATTCTATTTATATATACATAATAATTAATATATATATACATACATTACATATATATATATTATATATATATATATATTTAGATGTGAGAGAGACCACGATACGATATTTTTCAGGTTTTGGGCATGGGGGAGGGTTTATACCATCCGCACGTTCAGTTGCGAAATTCCACGACATGATATATTACTTAGTATAATCCTTATGGTGAGACTATAAACCGTATTTACAACTTTGCTACATACATCTTATATACATATTTATAGATATATATATAATATAAATAAATATATCCTACATATAATATATAATATATATATATACATATATATATATTACACACATATATATATATATATATATATATATATATACATACATATATATATATACATACATATATATATATATATATATATACATATTTTATATCTTATATTCTATATTTTATTTATAAATTATATATATATATATATATTACATCCTACATACACTATATATATATTTACATACATATATATATTTATATATATTATATTTATATATAATATTATTTATAGAGAGAGAGAGGGAGAGAGACCACGATATTTCCTGGTTTGGGCTGGGCGGTTTTTACATCCGCACGATTCTGTTGCGAATCCACGTCATGTACTTTGACTCTAGTATAATCCTTATGGTTTTAGACTATAAACGTTATTACAACTTTGCTTCCACGATAGTATACTACGATTCAACGATCACTAAAAAGAGCTTTACTCCCTCAGTATTCAGCCCTCACGGAATCCCACCCCTAAGAAACCCGTGTGATCGACTTTCCTTAGGATCACTTAAGATCAACTAGGTCACTAAGAACTTCCCACTGGAAAGTTTACCAACGTCCAAACTAGGATCTCCATATTTATTCTTTTAATTTTTATGTTCTCCCGAAAAATTACCGGATTACAGCGGGGGGGTAATCATTTTTAAGTGACAATAAAATATCAAAAGCCAAAAAGTCAAGTCGGACCCGAAAAGTCAAAGGGTAAAATAGTCATTTACAATTATGAAAATTGCCAGTTGTTACATTTCAGATGACAAACTTAAAAAAATACCAACTTTCATCACCATCATAAGCGAATCAAATTAAAAACCCTAACTTTGAAATGGGGAAATTAAAAACGTATCACTTACACAAACCTTCAAATTGTTCGTTTGTTGTTGGTTCAAATGTGATAGCTGAAAGAACTCAATTTTTGTTAACCTTTGCATGCATGTATGCGTGCTTTTTTGTTGTTCACGATTTTTGATAGGTGTGTCTCGGCGTGTGTTGGTGACACTGTGTGTGTGTGTGTGTTGTGTATACCAGTCACACCATATTGGAGGGGCTGGAATGACGACGTTGACCCGAAAGACCACAAACCTTGTTTGGGCCCAACCCCAGGCCACTTTCAGTATCCAAACCCAAAGCATACGTACATAGCCCATGCGCAAAACGACGTTTTTGCACCATTAAAACGTTGTCTTTTTGCCTTACGCATAAATTATATATAAGAGTGTTATGCAACCGATTTAGAAGGGGTTGTCGGTTATCTTGGACTTCTTTAAAGTTTCTAAACTTTCAAGTCACATATTAACCAAGTGGGTTGTGATGATCTATTTGATAATGAAAGATGATAAAGTAGATGAAATTATATATTAATATAATCTATTATATATATATTATATATTATATATATATATATATATTCTAATATTACATACTACATACATGACATACATACATAACATAATATACATACATATATATATACATTATATATTTATATATATATATATATATATATATATATATATATATATATATATAATTTTTATTTATCATAATTCATACTTTATATATACATTACCTATTTATATATATATATCCATTCATATTATATAGATTTATATAATTAGTATACATCATATAATAAAGAGAGAGAGACCACGATATATATTGGTTCGGGATGGGGTTTATACCATCCGTACGTTCAGTTGCGAATCCACGACACGATACTATTACTCTAGTATAATCCTTATGGTAGACTATAAACCGTATTACAACTTTGCTCCATCGATATATACTAAGATCAACGATCACTAAAAAGAGCTACTCCCTCCGGTATTCCGCCCTCGGAATCCACCCCTAAGAACCCGTGATTCGACTTTCCTCTAGGATCACTAAGATCAACTAGGACCACTAAGAACTTCCCCTTGAAAGTTTACCAAACTCCAACTAGATCTCCAATGATCTAGACTTGATCACAAAGATACAAGACTTCCCTTACAACAAATTGAATGGAAAGTTGATTGTTTAAATCAAGTCCTAACCTAGCCTAGAGACTCGATTCTAATAGAAAGAGTATGACAAAAAAGACCCTCGACTAATAACACACAAGTGTAGATTAGGTACTTATGTGTCTCTCTTGCGGAGATGTGTTCTTCAATAGAATGATAGATGAGAAGATTAAGAACACAATAGGTGTTAGATTTAGAGGGCAGGAGAAGAGAAAAATAGAGAAAGAAAGAATGGCAAGAGGTAAAAAATACAAGAGCCAAGAGGGGGTATTTATAGGCCAAAATCCCAAAGTTAGAAAATGCACTTCAAGAGTGACGCGTTGGCCATGTGTCAGCGCGTGGCCAGCGCGCCAGAGGCCTGGGTGCATTTTTCGGGTTTTTTGGCGTTTTAAATACCCTTTCTTGTTAAACCCCCAATTGTACTTCACGCTTTGACCTTTCCTTTAATCTTGCACTCAAGGTCAACCAACTCAAATAGCCATTGGATAAAAACATTTGTGAATTAGTTTACAGGAAGATTTGGGGATATTTTTTCGATATAAAAAAGATAGAGAAAAACTATTGGACAAAAGGTATGTTTAGGTATTTCTCACATGTAAATGGTTTAGTTGGGAACTAACCATGGTTAAGTGGATGAGTTGGCATAGTTAGGATAGAAAGGAATATGCTAAGGAATATTCTCAACTTGGTGAGTAAGTGTGGATGTTGTGAGAGGGATAATTTGAATTTCAAATTCAAGCTATTAGACATGTAGGATAAAGATGAGAAGGGATGAGTTGGCATGATGTGATGGTTTGGAGCCTAAAGTTTATGATTTAAATTTTAATTTCTATTTCTACATGTGGGATAAGTGTGAAGTGTGTGTTGTCATTGATGTGATGAAAAGGAGCATATGGCTTGTGATTTTAAATTTGAATGTTAAAAAATGGTGAGTTGGCATAGTGTGTGAGGGAAGTTTGGTGATGTTGTGAGATTAGAATTCAAACCAAGAGGTGGTGTAGGAAGAAGTGTATGAAGGAAGCTTTGAGAGTGTATGTGTGGTTTGAATTCAAGAGAGAGTTGTGTAGAAATGAAGTGAAAAATAGAATGAATAGGGAATATTTTAATGTGAAAGATAGGAGCCTATATTGGGAATGAAGGGGACAAGAAGTACAACAAAGTACAATGGGCAAAGGAATGTGAGCTATCCCATGTGGGTGTTATTTGGTGAAGGTTTATATGGAGAAAGGTTTAGGCTTGTAGTTGTGAAGAAGGTTTAAGTAATAAGGATGATAAGGGTGATAATTAAAGGATTGATTAGGTTGATAATCACATTGCCATAAGAGAGAAAAGAGATGGGCAAATGTGATCATGAGATGGTTTAGGAAAGGAATGTTTAAAGTGTGTGAAAGGTATGATTATTTGTTGGGTAGAAGGGATTAACAAATGATTAGGAAATGTTTAAAGGAGAATGGATTGTGTATGAGACATGTAAGGAATACATGAGTGAGTTTGTAAATCATTTATATGTAGGGAGGTAAGAAAAACTCAAAGTATAATTAACCTTCAAATACCACAAACTCAAATAGTTACTTGGACTTAATCCATGATAATCAACAATGGATTTGATTACTAATCATCTTGATGCAAACAAGCTAAGTGCTTTTCAACTTAAGTAAATCATATCCCATAACGGGAAAGGATGCGTTTACGCAAAGTGACATTTGACTTGGTTTGACCAATAAGGGAGTAAACCCGTTACGTGATTAGAGACAACGTAAATCCGGATTAGGTCAAATGAATATTTTTGTTTGATGGTATGTTGAAAGTATGTTCATACTAGGTTTAGAAAGCAGTATCGGCCTTGGCTAGAGGCGTTTGATAAAAGAATTAAGTTGGCGTTTTGTAGAAAAATAGAGGATTTATTTTTGCTCATCTCTAAGTCTAAACCTCATTTGGAGTGTTATCAAATACTCAAGTATCATGTACATACCTTTATTGAAGTTTCCACATACCAGCGCGCCAAATTCGATGTTCTGGTTTTCCGGATTTTGGCTATCGTTTGTTATTTTAAGTGTTGCGAACGTTTATTTGTCATCATTAAAACATAAAGGAAATCTTAGTCAATGTTGCACCAACAAAAAGTAATATAAACAGAACTAATTCAAACATAAACAAAACACCTAATTAGCAACAGAAACCATACAAAACTATTAGCAATTATTTTGTTTGTATAATAGACTGTTGTATATTATATGTTTATACAAAAAATAAATTAAACTTTTGATTACATCAAAAACAACTTTTGGTCCTCTCAATACATATAATCCGTTAACAAAAATGCAAAATTTACCAACCTATTTTTTCGATAAATAACTAAATACAAACTTCATATGTTACTTCACAAACATAATACCAAACCAAACGCGTCCTATATTCTATATGTGAATAAACTCAATATACATGGTCAAACAAACTACCTTTTTCTACAAAGCAAATTCAAAGAAAATTTACTTCTTTGTATGTATATGTGTATATATATGTGTATATATATATATATATATATATATATATATATATATATATATATATATGTATGTATGTATGTATGTATGTATGTATGTATGTATGTATGTATGTATGTATGTATGTATGTATGTATGTATGTATATATATATCTATATATATATATATCTATATATATATATATATATATGTGTGTGTATTTAACGATCGTGAGTTAATAGTTATACGTTATTAACAAATTAAACGCATGTTAAATACAAAGGAAGGACTAAAGTGTCAAAAACGAACCCCTTAGGACTCCCTTGGATAGGCCGGCCCCCTTGGATTATTCTAGGAGGGGTGGAGAGTGTCGGGAATTAGAAAGTGTTAGAGTGGCTAGCTAAACTTGTTGGACAAGTTTAGGTGCTATATAAACACCCCTAATCCCTTCATTCTACACTTGATACAAACCCTAAAACCAATTCACATAGTGAATCGGCACCCCCTCCAAACCGAAAATAATATTAGCCATAATCCCTATTAGGGTTTTCGACATTGCTTAAATAAAATCCTAGCTTGGTTAGTTCATAAACCCTAATTAGGGTTTCGGATAACCTTCTATGTCAAGTTTATCCAAACGCATCCTACTTAAGGATTTGGATCGATTTTGGTTAAGCAAAAAGAATACGTGTTGTTTGGTTGTACACGTGAAGCAAGCACTAGCATCCCAACGTGCTTCGTTTGATGTATAGTGTGAGCAAACCATAGAGACGCTAATTTAACCATTTTTGAAGTTTCAAGAATCAAGACCCAAACCCGTTTATTGATTTAATTCAATAAACAAAAAGGTTACTAATTTATATGTTTTTATTATGTGTTAATCATAACATTAGTCTAGATTCATTCGTTGCGTACTCGTAGTTCATGGTTAACTAGATTGTAAAATCCCAACAGTGGAATCACGAGCGTCGTTTGATGTTATGGGTTACACACCATAAAAAACGCTAGATCCGCTACATATAATTAATTTATTATTTTATTAGAAAATTATGACAACAACCATGCATTCTTGTCATAAATAATAAATTAAATCTTGATCTTGACTAATTATTAAAAGTTAATAAAGTTAAAAAGGGTAGATCTAATTGAAATGTTACTTGTAATTCAGATTTTCTTTTATTTATTCAGTTCTAAGGCCCACACAATCAAGTTACTTTGATGTACGTGACTCACTTGTGTAGGGCTCGTCCAATAAGTGAGGGCCTTTTGATTATCCAATTGGGGAAGACTCCTTCCTTGTAATGATGATTAAGACCTCGAAGCAGTATGTGATTTACTGCTTCAAATAAGAGTTTGTCTTCACCTCTACCGCTTTTTTGTTTGTTTTACTTGCTTATGTGTTTTTCCTTGTGACTTGTTCTTCATATTTGCTAAATATTTTAGGAATATTAAACATACCATATACTTATATCGAAACTTTCTTTGATTAAATAAGGGTTCTTGTGAACTTTTCAGAGGTGTGGATAATATACTTGAAGAATTCTACGATGAGTAAACTTGAATTTTTGGTTTAATTAATGTCTCTTAATATTCATATATTATTTCTTGTGACTTGTTATGTGTTATGTGTACAAATTGTTTTTTTTCATATAAGCGGACGTTAAACTATCGAAACTTGCTTTGATTAAATCAAGGTTCTTGTGAACTTATCGGCGGTGTGGAAAATATACTCGAAGAATCCTACGATGAGTAAACTTGAATTTTTGGTTTAATAAACTTTAATTATATAAAGTTTTATGCTTTTATCAATGACAAATTGCTACTATATTATTGCTTGCAAGGCATGACGCATAGGTGCGAGTTCGTACAAGGACATGTTTTAGCAAATGGTCTATGGTTTAATTGACCTTTAATGCTTTCTCGTGCCACTACATGTTTCGGCATATGTGGTAATTATCCGAAGAACTTGTATCTTTTGACACATGAAGAGTACGATGGGTTTGGTCAATTTTTAATCTTTTCTCGTGGTGATTGTACACCTAAATAAAAGTTAACAGATTGTTTTCTTAACTTCTATTACAATGATGTTTGCATGCTTCTTTATACACCTTTTGACATACGTTTTATAAAAACTCAAATGATACCCTATGTGTAATTTAAGTCAATGCCGACCAATAAAAGAACACTTGCAATTAGTTTTTTTTATCTTTGGTCAAACCTTAGGTTAATTACAACCCAAGGTAAAAAAATTTATAGATAAGATCTGTGTCAATTTTTGCAAGTTCTTTTATTGGTTGGCTTAATCGAGTATGCTTGGTCAGAACTTAGACCCGAGACATAAGATGAGACAAAATATGTACATGACATTACTATGTGTTACTAATGCTACTTGTCTCATAAAGCTAAGAGTTGCACTAATAATACAATTAACGCTCGTCGCTTACCTCTTGCCCCATTTGTTCACTAGTTGGTCACACCTTCTGTAATAAGTGGGAGTTCAAGTTGGATCTTAGTCTTTTAGCAATTAATTGGGTAGTTAATTTCTTTAAGAACTAATTATCAAAAATACTAAATGTTTGAACTCTATTTTTCATTGTAGATGAAAAATCAAACTGTAAACACTTCGGTTTACAGGTCTTTCTTTGAGAAAGAAAAACTTTCTGGTCCTAACTTTATCGATTGGTACTGTAATCTAAGGATTGTCCTTACGGCCGAATATAAGTTAACCTTTTTGGAGCAACCAGTACCTGCTACTCTAGTTTCTGCTAAAGGACAAGAACTTCCCCAACAGGTTCTTAAAGTTCACGCTAACTGGGTTAAGACCTCTAAGGAAATAGCTTGTTTTAGGCTTATGTGCATGACTTTATAACTTTAAAAGAATCTGAAGCACTTCGGTGCATATGACATGCATAAAGAGTTGAAAACTATGTTTCCTAAACAAGCAGAACAAGAACTTCTTCAGACCGTGAGAGCTTTTCGCGCGTTTAAGCAGGAAAAGGGTCAATCTGTGAGCTTATATGTTTTTAAGATGAAGAGCTACATAGATAACTTGGAACGTCTTGGTCACCCCATGTCACTAAACCGTGTAGTGAGTTTAATTTTAATCTCTATGTCTAAGGAGTATGTTGGAATCGTCCAGAATTACAATATGCATGGCACGAGGAAGACTGTAAATGAGTTGCATGCCATGCTCAAGTTACATGAAGAGACACTTCCCAAGAAAGATGTTGCAACTACACTTCATGCAATTCAATCAGGTAGGATCCAGAAAAACAAGAACAAGAAATCGCTAAAGGTTGCTAAGGGTAAGAATCAAGGGAAAGGGGAGACTAAGCTTGCTTATGATCCCAAACCTAAGATTCCCCTTCCACCTAAGAAGGATAACCCTGCTAAGGATGTGATCTGCCACAAATGTGGTGAGGTGAGTCATTGGAGAAGGAACTGTCTCCGGTATCTCGCCGAGTTGATGAAGAAAAAAAAGATATGTCCAGGAGCTAGTACTTTAGGTATCTTCACAATAGAACTATACTCTTTTCTTAACAAATTTTGGGTTTATGACATTGGGTTGTGGTACTCACATCTGTAATAGAACTCAGGGACTTAGGGGAAACATGAAGTTGAAGCCGGGAGCTTTGAATCTGTACGTGGGCAATGGTCATCGTGCAGCTGTTGAAGCAATTGGAACTTTTTATTTTTGTCTCCCTAGTGGATTAGTAGTTGTTTTGAACAATCGTTCAAAACAATCATTAATTCACTAGGGAGACATAAATGAAAAGTTCCAATAGCTTCGACAATTTTGCGATGACCATTGCCCACGTACAGGTTTAAAGCTCATGGCTTCTTGCTTCCCCTAAGTCCCTGAGTTGTATTACAGATGTGAGTACCACAACCGGTGTCATAAACCCAAAATTTATTAGGAAAAAGAATATAGTTCTATTATGAAAATACCTGAAGTAATAGATCCTTGAGATAACTTCTTTTTGTTCATCAACTCAGCGAGATACTTGGGATAATTTCTTCTCTAGTGACCTATCTCGTTACATTTGTGATTCTTAACCTTTTCCTCGATTCTTACCCTTAGCAGCCTTAGCTGTTTCTTGTTTTTGTTGTTTTTATAGATCCCACCTACTCGGATCACATGGAGCCCAGGTGCAACATATTTCTTGGGAAGTGTATCCTCATGTAACTTGAGCATGGCATGCAACTCATTAACAGTCTTACCCATGCCATGCATATTGTAATTTTGGACAAATCTATCATACTCCTTAGACAGAGAGATTTAAATTAAACTCACTACAAGGTTCAATGACATGGGGTGACCAATACATTCCAAGTTATCTATATAGCTCTTCATCTTAAGAACATAAGCGCTAACAGATTGACCCTCTTCTTGCTTGCACGTGTGAAAAGCTCTCACGATCTAAAGAAGTTCTTATTCTGCTTGTTGAGCAAACATAGTTTTCAATTCTTTAAGCATGTCATATACACCGAAGTGCTCCAATTCTTTTGGAGTTCCGGAGTCATGCACATGAGCATAAGACAAGCTATTTTCTTAGAGGTCTTAACCCAGTTAGCGTAGACATCAAGAACCTGTTTGGGAAGTACTTGTCCTTCAGCAGGAAAAGGAGTAGCAGGTATTGGTTGCATAAAAAAGGTTAACTTATCTTCGGCTGTAAGGAGAATCCTTAGGTTACGGTACCAATCAATAAAGTTAGGACCAAAAAGTTTCTCTTTTTAAAGAAAGACCTGAAAACCGAAGTGTTTACAGTTTGATTTGTCATCTACAATGAAAATAAAGTTCGAACAATTAGTATTGTCAATAACTACTTCTTAAAGAAATTAACTACTCCCTCCGTCCTATTTTTATTGTCCACGTTTCCTTTTTGGGATGTCCCAATTTAATTGTCCACTACTAAAAATAGATAGGGGAGTTTGATCAAGTTTACTATATTACCTTTGTTTGAAATTATTATTACAAACTTTAAAGAATAATTTAATTAAATAGCTAAGGGTAAAACTGTCTTTCTGTCAAAAAATAAGAAAAAGAAAGCAGTAATAAATGCACTTTTCTTAAACTGTGTGTTTTTTGTCGGGGGACAATAATTTTAGGACGGAGGGAGTACCAAATTAATTGCTAAAAGACTAAGTTCCAACTTGTACTCTCACTTATTACAGAAGGTTTGATCAACTAGTAAACAAATGTGGCAAGAGGTAAGCGACGAACGTTAATTGCATTATTAGTGCAACTCTTAGCTTTATGAGACACATGACATTAGTAACACATAATAGTAATATCATGTACATGTTTTGTCTCATCTTATGTCCTGGGTCCAAGGTCTAACCAAGCATACTCGATTAAGTCATCTAATAAAAAAAACTTGCAAAAATTGACATAGATCTGTTCTATGGAAAAAATATGCCTTGGGTTGGAATTAACCTAAGGTTTGACCAAAGAGAAAAAAACAATTGCAAGTGTTCCTTTATTGGGCGGCATAGACTTAAATTACACATATGGTATCACATAAGTTTATAAAACGCATGTGAAAAGGTGTACAAAGAAGCATGCAAACATCTTTGTAGCACAAGTTAAGAAAACAATTTGTTAACTTTTTATTTAGGTGTACTATTATCGCGGGAAAAGATTAATAATCGACCAAACCCTATATCGTACTCTACATGTGTCCAAATACACAAGTTCTTCCAATAATTGTCACATATGTTGAAACATGTAGTGGCATGGGAAAGCATTAAAAGTCAATTTAACCATAGACAATTCGCTAAAACCATGTCCTTGCAAGAACTTGATGGAGCAAATTACGGTATAAACCTACAAAATGTGTTATGCCTTGCAAGTCATAATGTAGTAGCAATTCTTCATTGATAAAAGCACAAAACTTTGTAATTAAAGTTTATATTAAACCAAGATTCAAGTAAGTTAGTCGTGGGAGAACATTATCACATGTAAGGTGGACCCGACTTTACAAAACATAAACTTGCAAGAATCTTAAGTTAACCAAAAGCAAGTTTTGATAGTTTCATCTCCCTATTAGTGTAAAAAAAACAATTTTTACGTGTGTGCCCACGATAGGCTCACGTATTCCATAGCCGTATAAATAATTACACGTAACGACCACAAACTAACACAATGTTGTTCCAACTATTGCCCACTGATGTGCAGGTTAGTATCTATCGATCAGGTTTTAATATTTATAGTATCCGACTCAATCAAATAGACTAACACTAACGGACAGTGTACCCGGTTAGTTATAGCTAGGTAATGGTAAGTATGAGTCGTATATCGAGGAGCGATTTGACTAATGCTAAATCTAGTGGAAATTATTAAGCTTATAAGGGAGTTTTCAATATGAGAGATTAAGCTACTATTGTAATTAGATAAGAAAGAACGTGCTAGCCATCTTCTATATGCCTGTACTTTGGTTAAGAGTTTGGCTCATAAGATTATGATATGGTGGGACATTAGCCTGATGGATTTTGGGTCTTATGAGGAGTGGTTGCCATGGGTTCTGGGTCTCAAAATTCGGGGTAAGCATAAAGAAGTTTTGGAAGGTGTGTTCTTCGTGTTATGGTGGTACGTTTGGAGAGTTCGTAATGAGGTTATTTTCGGTAGAAAGTCTCCTACAAAGGCTGTTATGTTCGATGATATTGTGTCTTTGTCGTATACTTGGTGTAATGTTAGAAGTAGACTCAAATTCAGTTGGGTAGATTGGTTACGTAATCCTTTGCTTATGTCGTTGTAATTGTGTTGTTCTAGCTTCTTGCTAGTGTTGTGGTAATAAAATTCGCAATTCCAAAAAAAAACGTGCTAGCCAAGCTGAATCAAACTTAAGCACAAGATACATACATATTTTCACTTCCAAGACATTATATTTAGAATGAAACACACAAATTACCAGTGCAAGAAAGAAATAAGATTGTTGAGCTACAACCTTATGGATAGATGAAAGTTAGCAAGCATAATATATAAGACCAAGATCATAGTAGCTGCTTGTAACCATCGCTGCTTATTAGACATCGAATTTGTAAAGCCTAGTGATGATTCTTGTCGTGTATTGCCTTCGGTTTCTTCACTACCATCACGGTGCAATGAGCATGGTGTGCAACATAGTCACTTACACTCCCCAAAACCGCCCTACAAATGGCATTTTGATACCATGCATGTTAAGGTACGTACGAGATCGATCATATCGAGTAATTAGTATTGTATGTATCAATTACCTTTTAATTGCTCCATAACCATGGCTACCAACAACCAGCATGGTAGCATGGTGCCTCTCCACAGCATCACATAAAACGTTTCGAGCGTCCCCTTCCACAGTTTCGATTGTTGCATCATTCACCTGCATCGGACCAAAAAAAAATAATTCAAACGTATATACTTTAAAACACTTAAACTTTGGAAATGAACAATTATTTTACGACAATGCTATCAAAAGCTAGAGTTACAAACCGATTTAGAAACACAAAGCTCGTTTGCCTTTTCCATAACTCGGTTAGCGATGTTCTTCAAATCCTTATCAACGTGTGACGATATATCCATACCTATAATTTCATGCTCATTAGCGAAAAATTTAATACATGCAGAAAAGAAAATCGTCACCCTTCAGCAAGATTGATCGATATCAATTACCGGGAATGTGGAAATTCAGTGATGTTGCACTAGGTTTCGAGTAAACAATGATCAGTGAGAAGGGAGGGTTTGGAGCCGAGGGTACTAAGAACCGATCCAATGTCCATTCAAGAGCAAAAAAACTCTCCACACTCTCGTCGACTCCAACGACCATCACTGGTTTAACCATTGTCATCATTCTTGTTGTTATTGTTGTTGTTGTAGTTAAGCAGTTAGTTGCATCACAATTCAGAAATTGGAGTTTAAATAGAAGAAAAAAGGGAGTTTCCATGCATTCAAAAAGTAGGTACGTAAGTTTCAATAGATATCATCGTGTATAATATGAATACAGGTTTTTTTACTTATTTTTCTTGAACAAGAAAGTTTTTTTAACTAAACACTCAAATAAATGTGCACTACTTTTATTATCTTGCTCTTAACGTAAACATTCACTAAACTACTATTCGGGAAAATTGATTCTGATCGTAACCTTCGAATAAATATTTTATGTTTATTTGAATGCAATTATTGTCAATAACTTTAATATGATTTAATCTATTCAAGGTTATTTTTATTTACCGTAATGACATTTTACTTTCTAAATCATGTTATTGTTCATACGAACCATACAGTTAAGCTCGATTAAACATATAAAATGGTTAATCGTAAACTAAACCAGGGTGGCCGTTCATTTCAGGTATCTGCGCGTCCGATTACTCGCCTAGTATGATTCAGTTTGATAAGCTTTCTTTTTCCCCTTTATTATCATTGTATGTCGACTAAAAGTAGCATTGTGGAGTGGGATTTGGGGATATAAAGAAGAGATGATATGATGTTTATTTGTTTCTTATTATCGACTTCATAAAGAGGCTAGTCTTTTTGTGTTGTGTCCTACTCACTCAGCTCAACTTGACCAACTCTCAATCTTTTTGGTTCATTTTGGGCTTATTTCTTTAACCCACGTTTTACACTTTAGAGTTTAGCCATTCCTAACTATTCAAATCCAAACCTCGATTTTTTTAAATGCTCCCAACTAGTTTTTGCGTCGTAGTGTTATTTTTGTTAAGAAAAAACTCGATTTTTTTAAAATGCTCCCGATTTTTAAAAATTCTGTTTATTCTAAATACACCTCATCATTTTGTGTCATGGTTTAGTTCTTGAACCTAACCACAACCAGCACGTTTGATCTTTGGGGCACTGGTTTAGGAATATGCAAACCGATCATCTAGTTTATGAACATATGTGTAAGAGTGCCTCATTTTGATTTGGTTATATCTAGTCATGCTTAAGATTGAACCAAATCTCTTTCCGTTCCCTGTTTCGAGTGCCTCACTTTTAGACACGATCTCATTCATATTAACTCCATTTTAGACTTTTTTTAGCTCGTTGTGAAGCTCTCTTCAAAAAGAACGCAAACCTACTAACCAATACAAATATATATAACATATACATATATTAAATAGCGTCCAAAGTTTGCAAACATATTCTAGCACATATTTCCACATAACGAATTTCATGTTTGTTGTCGTAAATGTCCAGTGTAATCAACTTTTGACTAAATTTTGTTTACAATTTTATCACTTGACTTCAAATGGTTTTACATTGCCTAAATAGGGGAAACCGAGTAAACATCTTAAAATGACTAACTCAATGTTTGGTACGGAGAATCAAAGTCGTAATGGAATGCATCTTTACAATGGTATGAAAGTTTTCGACCACGAGCAGCATCGAGGCAAAACTACAAATGAATTACTCATGGAAACAAGTTTCTTATCATCTCACGGGTCGGATTAATGATATATTCTGATAACTGATATGTTGCCTATGAATATATTCACTGAGGCTTTCATTTAAGGCATACTCATAGACAACATGTATACGCTCATCATCTTCATCACAAAATCAAACATTTATTAATGACTTTTTTATATTCTCGTGATCGGTCATATACTCATATGCATCAAATATTTTGTTAGGCATATCTTCATTAGTTAAGTTTGAAATCACAAATCAAAATAAAAGGGCTAATGTCAATTTACCAGCATATTTTATAAACCATACTGACTTTTAATAATTTGTACTAAATCAAACACATTGATAAGAGTTCAATAATACAAACCATGCTTATCAAAAGATAGCTTCATTTCAGCTTATTGAGGGTTTTTTTTGGTTTTAGATGTTATTATGTTACTTAATTGGCCTTCGACCAAATCTTGTTTCTTACTTCTGGTGGTGCGTTTGGAGCAGACGATATGGGACAGAAACTTGAGAAAGAAAGTACACAAGATTGTTTAATAGAAACTGAATGAATAACGCAGAATTTAATACACTAATGAACCTGTATTTTTTTTGATTTACAGAATTCGACCCATATATATACTTAGAGAATCGGTACCTTCATGTCTGTTGAACAAAGGGACATGCCGATTCCCTCAAAAGTAAAAGATACGACCCTATTCTAAACGTTATAACCCTATATACTAAACGGATCTATGACCCAGCCCAATACTAACTATCTTGGGTTTACAGAATTTTCATAAAAGTACATACATATACTACCCCTATCTTTGCTTCTATAACATTAATGGTCCAACATCGAATGCAATGGCTTATTACTTGATTCATTCAATTACACCCGTAACCGATATTTTTATTCCATAGCTATCCATACTTTTTTCATTCCATTACAACATGAAATGGTATTTTTGCCGTTTTTCAGTAATTTCATTAATTTCTCATGGTTGTTACTCGTACAACATAACAAACAACATGTGAAAGTAGTTAATTTCATTCGAACATGATATCAGAATCGTAATAACTCATTCCATTATATTGTTTATTCCTTGACGTCGTCCATGGCAATTAGTCATCAATCAAATACGCTTAATCAACAAACCCTAAAAGAAAACCTCAATACGATTATGAACACGGTTAAACTGACCAAAAAAAAAAACTCAATTTTTTCGAATAACTTCCACATGCATCTCTAAAGAAGAAAACATGTTAATAACATTATTGATAATTGCTTTTAAAAAATAATATAGAAATAAGCTTCAACCTTCCCAGAAAACAGCTAACAGCCGAGTATAACTATGTTTGTTTCTATTGGTAGCGATAATGTTTGACTTTTTTTTATTACTTTAACAAATCACAAGTCACAGCCCTTAATTTATTTATTTATTTAATGCAAGTGTTATATTCCACCAAGAGTTACATGACATAAAGCAGGCTTTAAAGTTTTTTTTATGACTAAGGTTACTTTCACTTTTGACTTTAATAAAACACTAATATAGTTCTTTTACAAGGAGAAAACAATTAAAAGAGAATTGAAATTCTTTAAAGTTTTATATAAATTTTATCGGTAAAGTTTTTTCACAAACATAACAGTGAAGTTTACTGAGAGATCTGGTTTACTTAATTTTTATAAAAAAAACTTTACCGGTAAAGTTTATATGAAATGTAGATGATCTCAATCCTTTAAAAAACATATAAGCTTAAGCTGGCAAAATTCAATATGCTTTAACATATATTAGACGATTACTTTCGCATAGCGACAATAATGTATAATGTCGTTGATTTGTGTGTATTTTTTCATGTATATATGAGTGGAGTAAATGAGTGTGAAAAAAGTTAGTAATTTAATTTTAAATATTTAATAGATTTTATTAATTTTTATTGTATAAGTAAGGGTACTTTAGTCTAACAACAAATAAATATGTTTTTTTTTATGTAGTATATATAATCTTTTCCAGAAACTATTGAGATATCACAAAAGACATAAGAATGCAATCAAAAGTATCCTTTTGTGAATGTATCGTGTAAAATATCTGACGAAAACGTTTATGAAAACCATACCTCTCGTGATAGTTTTCGTTAGACTTTTGACGTTTCTAAAAATGGTTCATGCTAGTTGTATCAAAATGATTAAACTATATCAACTATCTTGCAGTTTATACTTACTAAATGATTTAGCGCTAAAATATAACGACTTTGCATTTTTTTTAAATGTTAGTGACTTAATGTAGAGACTCTAAAAGCACATGTGTATATATATCGCTATGGGCTTGGGGATGGCGTCGGTGTCGGTAAGCATTCCCACTGTAGCCGGGGTTCATTGGCGTTGGCGATGTAGGGTTTTACCGATCGTTGTCTTTCTTTTATAAATTGTATACGGGTGTGAAAGAGAAATAAATTTTATTAGAAAAAGTTATTTGTGTTAGTGACAAACATAATGGGTATAAATGACAGAACCAATGGTTGGAAATAAAAGCCGATGCAAAAGCACCCAAGCGATAGCAAGTCTCCTGAAAAAGATACGTAAAACGAAGTTAAGTGAGAAGGATGATAAGTAATTACAATCGCACACTTTATATATAGCTATAAAAATAGACGTATCTTCTTTTAAAATTTTCTCTTTTATTTAAAATGTGTGACTAAAAAATCCTTCTTATTTTTGTCATTATACTTTTTTTTCATGTCACTTGATTCTTTTTCCTATGTAAAAAGTTTGCGAGAAATATCTTCAGCAACAAGATGCGGTTGTAAATGTCTAAGGCATAAAGTGTGACTTTATATTGAAGACACAAGCTGTCATGCACTAATAAGCTTTGTTCCAAACTTCTAATATAGAAAGAAATTACAAGACTCATATGTTTACAGTTGAATATTTAAAAACAAAATTGAACTTTTAAACTATCATAAAAATTGTTACCAAAGTGTGAAAAGCACACTTGTTTTCTTTAAGTTAAATTTTGTGGTGAAAAAAGCTACGAATTATATTCGTTCAAAATGGCCACAATCACTCAAAGTGGGTTGGTGAAATCATTTCCCCCACGTCTAGTTTTTTCACAACTCGTTCTATAAATAAATAATGGTAGCTAGAAATAGTTATTTAACATTAAATATAATAATATTAGTAACTTCTTTTTCATGTGTATTCTAGTTTTTTGTAGCTAGATAACTTTAAAAGTTAATTATTAAGTTTTAAAGTTTTATATGAACATTTCTTACACAATACGCGTAGTGTGTTTTGGTTACGCATATCGAATTGGGACTTGACCAAACCATTAAAATAAACAAAGAGAGATAATGACGTTCACCAAAAAAGGCATAATGGATAAGCATATAACATCATGTCCACATTTAAGCAAAATCTTGGTATGGCTTGCAAAAGGCATACTAGATACAGTCTGTAGATGTTTCAATAGGTTAGCTGATTTAAATGAGTTACCATCTCCAACCTAAGTAACTTGTTTGTAAACACGAGTTTTGGTTATGTAATTGTCCAAAGAGATTAAAATTTACTTGTATAATTGATAGCAGGGCCCGCGCTACGCGTCGGTGTTAGAGAAGAAGAAAGAAAGAGGATTAAGATCCTCTCAAGTTGAAGGAAACTTGATACATCATGTTGA
>BQNB010061827.1:0-36326 GCA_026074375.1 Tanacetum coccineum
CGTACTTTTTAAATTTTAAAAAATTTAATTTTCTACGTTATTATTCGTGGAAAAATTTTAAATCTTAGTTTTGTAAAAAAAAGTTTAAAAATTTTGTATATTTTAAAATCTTAGTTTTTTAAAAGTACAAAATGTTTAAAAAAAGTTTTGTAAAAAAAGTGCGAATTTTTTAAAAAAATTTATTTTTTTTTAAAATAGTGCGAAGTTTTTTATAAAATTTTAAAAAGTTTTGTAAAAAAAATTTTAAAAAGTTTTTAAAAGTATGATTTCGGTTAGATTATTTTTAAAAAGTTTTAAAAAACTTTAAAAAATTTCGCACTTTTTTTACAAAACTTTTAAATTTTTTTTTGTACTTTTTAAAAACTAAGATTTTAAAAAATACGAAATTTTTAATTTTTTTTTTACAAAAGTAAGATTTTAAAAAGTACGAATTTTTTTTGTAAGTTTTGTAAAAAAAATTCAAATTTTTTCACGAATAATAACGTAAAAAATATCAATTTGTGCTCTTGCAAGCTTATCCTCTTATGGTTTTAAATCCGCCTAACTTGGCTATCGCTTGTCAGCTTCAGTCCCTGTTGATTCGGTTCTATTTGCTGATTTCTGGTTCCACCCTAGGATTCTTCTTTCAGTCCGAAAAGCCATTAATTTTTTAAACTTTAAAAAGTACGCAAAAATTTAAATTTTTTCAAAAAATTAAGATTTTAAAAAATTTTTGTGGAAAAAACTTAAATGTTTTTACGAATAATACTGTAAAAAAGTTATTTTTAAACAAAATTAAAAAACAAACAAAAACTAAAAAAAATAATTTTTTTAAAACAAAGGTTCACGATACATCCCTGTGGCAGCAAAAAGACAACAATACCCTCCTTTTAAACCCTCGTTAATACTTAATGGAATTTTTTTTGCACCGTTAGTCCTCAGGGATGTACCGTGCCTCAAAAAAATTTGCGCCGTTAATCCAAGGGATGTATCGTGCCTCAAAACATTGACGGAGGGATGTGTTTTGGGCAAATTTTTAACGAGGGACGTGAGACAGTTGTTTTAAAAACCACAGGGATGATTTTTACACTTTCCTCTTTATAAATAATTCAATCACTAAAATTTTATTAACGAGGCATGCAGACCCGTGCGATGCACACGTGTTGTATCAACTTGCTTTTCGCATGATGCACGTATAATGGATACTTGGTTAATGATTTTGGAAATGTTGATGCCTTGGTATGATGGGTTATTGCCAAGGTAACAGTATGCCGGTATTCGAGATTGATGTGAAGGGTTGCTCATTGTATGAAGCGGTCGTTTGGGTATCGATAGCTTAGTTGGCTATGGTAAATTGTATCTTGTGTATTAGATACATGTATTATATTGTAATAAACATAGCATTATGAGTAGGAAACAATAATTACCAACTATGAGACTCAAAGGAAAACTCAAGCTGGGACACCTCTATTACTATTGTTTTTGGTGACAATGAGTTCGGCGTGTTCGAGCCTCTACAGTTGTTGGTTCGTGTGAATCGCAAACTTGAATCTTGAATTTGCAACTATATTTCTTAGTGATTGAGCCACTCCCACCATGTGGTTCAGACGGGCTTACCTTTTCAATATTTGCAATCTCTTTAGGACTAATAAGCAACAAAACTGATAAATGGATCAATTAATGTTAAAATAAGAGTTTAGGTCCAAGAAAAAACACTATTGATTGGAAATACAAAATGTGAATCACAGTTATAAGGCTTAAAAAAACTCACCCATCTAATCAAAACCTTTCTCTAACATCAATGAGGTGAGGAGATGTAAAGAGCCCAGTGTGTAAGCAATAATTGCGTAATTATGAATCTGCAATGTTCGTGACCGACATGCCACGTTAATATGGACAGGTCTAGTGGAATTATCTAAGAAGCGAAGAGTTACGTGTCAAGTAAGCTCACCATTCCACTTATTCCCAACCCTTCCTGATTGCAGCAACTACCACACACCCGCCCCTTTTGTTATGATCTAGCGGGTCATTTAGAATTTCATCCCTCATGCTTGGAAAATAGCCTTTGTTGGAACCTCCCTGCATAATTAAACAAAACGTTATTAGATGTAATATGGTTCGATACAAATTTCATTCTAATCAACTAATTAAACGAAAAATGATAAGTAAATATTTCCATCGTGGTACGCCTGAACAAACTTATGTGATTCAAGATTATTTTCCATAAGCTTAATATGTATGCATTTTAAGAGAAATGACCTAATATAATCTTATATAATCCATAACGCTCAAAATAACTCGGAAATTTTGAGTTTATGAGAAAATAACCCAAAATTACATTAGTCCGTAAGGCCACAAATAAGCTTGAACAAACACCCCCTTAGCAGTAAAGCAATACATCACCCATCATCGGAATCTTGAGAAAATGCCATCCCGATCGACATTCCTCTTTCCAAGTTTGACAGATAGACAAACTTAACTTCAAAGGTAGATAAAGTGGTGGCTTTTGAGAAGATGAGACTTGAAACTGACATTTTCTTGTTACTGTTGTGCAGCAAACAAATACAGCAAATATGTTTGACATGGCTGTTGAATACATCAAAGACCTTCAGAAGGCACTACAGGTTTCGAGTCTCAAGGAACAACTGTCAACGAACATGCAGAAGATGGAATATCAACCACTCGCAATTTCTTGGCGGACTTGGGTTAGGGGAAATGTAATTAAATAATTTTAGTATTGTAGTCACGTATATAGTGACAATCTAATGTGCAAGTTTTATCCTTGCATATGGTTAATGTTAATGATGTTTTATCCGACACACCCCGTACACAAATTGCCCATTTGACATGTTAGCCAACTTAACCACCTGATTTTCCACCTCTAAAACTATTTACGAAATTAGTTAAGTAACTTACGGGGAGCCTAAAAGATTAGGTATCGTTGAGTCTCACCCTTTGTAGACTCCTCGAGGCCTCTCTGTGATCAGAACCTAAAATTTAATCATACGAAGGCATTACGAAATGCAACCCCCTGAGATCATTTTTAACAACACAAATTTGAAATCATCCTGAAACAATCTAACGGAACTGAATGTATTCGAGTAATAATCATGATTATCAGCTCATCAGAAATTTATGGGAGTATAAACTAACAATTTACCTCATATGCACAACGAAATCAGTTTCTGTAAGCCCCGTGACACAACGTTAATGACATAAAACCATAACCGACTATGTGACAGTTTCTAATTCAATTAGCAGGCCTTATTTTCACCACAAAGCATTAGTTAGCAACAATATTGGTCATTGCTGGTCTTTCTCGACAATGCTCGACCCGGTGTGACCTACATTATCAGGTAGGCAATAACAGTGATAAAGGCGACATGAAACCCGTTTGACACATGGTAGAGAACTAAAATATTTTTTCCAAGAATGATCAAATTTTGTATATGACAAATGCACTGACCTGTGCGTGAACTACTCCAACATCCATGTTTTCATTGACATGTCGCTGCTATTACACTTATTTCAATCTGCGGCCGCTGCATCACCGGCATCAGATGGGCTCGCACCTGCTATTAAAATGTTTAATTCCTCACAAACCTGTATACCATTCAAAAGTATTTATCAATATTTTGAAAATGCAATAAGCCCATAAGCAGATACACACATGAATATAACATCTCAGTCACAATTAGTTCCACGACACTCCCAATATCGAAAATCAAATCATACCAACTACAGATTTAGGATACGTTATCTTGTCATCACACCCAAATTTTTTATAAAAATCTATTACCAACCAATCCCAAACAGCCCCTAACAACTTAACTATAACAAACCAACATAACACAAATTGAACTAACCTCCATTTGTTCATGTCTGCGTACTACCGAAGAAGAAAAGAATAATCATGATTTTAAATAGTAAGCGTCAAGGCAAAAGCGCACTCAAGTTCGTGAGGCGCCTATTTATTAAGAAAAAAGATGTTACCAAAAAAAGAGTGACTTTATGATTGCTTCATCGACCCATCAATTCAATCAAATCAAATCATAATTCACCCCATGCCCCGGCCTCACTCCAATTCCTACAGATCAACAGGCAGAGTTGGTTCGAACCAATATATGATAAATTCCAACTGTTCAATATATTTGAGAAAAAAAACTCACAGTTTCCGAAGGGATGGCTGGTGGCAAAGAGTGAGCACCTTCTGTGCTGATAGTTACATTCTTCACCATCTTTAAGACTCCTCTTATCTCTATAATAGATAGAATAGATTCCCATCAACATCATCTACTTTTCAATCTTCTATCTTTAACAACTATAAAATATAAATAATTCAGTTTTACTTTTCATAATCACATAGCTAATTCTAATGGGAAACACCTCATGATTTGCAAACAGGAAACAATTACGTGCAATATCTTCAAGCGTAAGAAATAATTATAATCAAAATACACACCTTTTTGACTCTTCCAGATAATTGCAATCGAACATAAGTAACCCTAAGATATACTGATACTAACCTCGATAACTTTATGCTCTCATCATAAAGATGACACAGGAAAAGACTATTACTCTCTATTGATTGATTGATTAATCATTAAAGATGCGTCTTTTGGTTTTCTTAAGAGGAACTTAACTGCAGGAAGAAAGTCAATTTTGAGTTGAGAGCATTTAGAGATACAACCCCAATAAATTTAGGAGCTGAATCTTTTAGTATTATAGATTTGACAATTTTAGAGTTTACTTTTTCTTTAATTTACGGCAAATCAAACTTTCTTATCATTTGACATCATCTATTCCTAAATAATCTCTAGTACTAGATAAGTTCTCCTACACAAGTTTAAGCATTTTGATAAAGAAGTGATTTTTTCTACATTATGGTAAGTTTACAAAAATTTAAAGACATAGTATTTTTTAATAATAAATGAGGAGTAAAGTGCAAAATACATTCATGTGGTTTACCAAATGACCGTCTCACGTCCCTCGTCAATACTTCACGCATATTTTATCCCTCTGTTAGTAAAATGAGACACCATACATTTCTCAGAACGAACGATGCAATTTTTTTTCCCGTTAAGTGCTAACGTGGGTTTAACAAGAAGGGTATTTTTGTCTTTTTGCTTCCACATAGATGTATGATAAACTTTTGCCTTTTTAAAATTAATTTTTTTTTACTTTTCTTAAATTTTTTAATTTTAAAAGTTTTTTCGTACTTTATTTTCCGTTTGAGCCGAAGTATGACTTCATTTTGTACTTGATAAAAGGGATAAAACCGTAGAATACCAACGAACTTTTCAAGATTTATTGATTTGGTACGTGTACTTCAAAAATTATCGATTTGGTACATGTACTTTCATAAAGTGTTCTCATTTGCACATTTTGATGACGTGTCACATTATTGATGTGCCACGTGTCAGCCTATCACGTATGACACATCATCAAAATGTGCAAATGAGAACACTTTATGAAAGTACACGTACCAAATCGATAAATTTTGAAGTACACGTACCAAATCGATAAATCTTGAAAAGTTCGTTGATACTTTACAGCTTTATCCCTTGATAAAAAAATGTAATTTCTCACGGGAAAAAATTTTCGTACGTTATTTTACTTTTTTATTCATTTTTTTATTAGTTTTATTAGTTTTTAATTTTTTTTAATTTTTTTTAATTTTTTAATTTTTTAATATTTTTACCTTTTATAATTATTTTTTATTTTTTTCATACGTTATTTTAATTTTTCTCGTACGTTACTTTTTCGTAAGAATTTTTTTAACCAACTAAAAATTGAGGACATACTTCGGCCCAAACGAAAAAATAATGTACGAAGAAAATTATTATTTTTTTTAAATTAAAAAAAATTATTTTTTTTAAAATATTATTAAAAAAAGTAATTTTTTTTAAATAAATAATTTTTAAAAAAAAAAAGCAAAGGTTCACCATACTTCCTGTGAAAGCAAAAAAACAAGAATACCCTTCCTGTTAGACCCACGTTAGTACTCAACGGGAAAAAAATTGCACCGTTTATCCTTAGGGATGTAAAATGCCTCATTTTACTAACGGAGAGATGAAATCTGCACAAAGCATTGACGAAAGAAATAAAACGATCACAAAGATATATTTTGCACTTTACTTATAAATGACCAACGACCATTTTTAAGCTTTTTGGGCTTGGTTTTGTGTGTACAAGTGCTCCCATGACTCTTTATTTTTTTTGCCTTAAGATTCCTCAAATTTTAATTACACAATAATAATACTAAAAAGTCAAACAATAGTCAAAAGTGTAGACATGAATTATTTACCAAAAAAACCGTGCAAAATCAAAGAGAAAAACGATACTAATTTGAGTGAAAATTAAATCCCCAACTTCAAATTCTATCGATCTTCTCCTATTATCGACGAATATAATTAAAACATTAATAATAAAAACTCAAATTGTATCATATTCGGCCCAATTCAAGCAAGATAGAACAAAAAAACTGATCCGCTTTTGATTACAAATTCAGCTTATGAGTTTGTTATGGTTTTAGAAACAATATATTAACACATTAACCCTAACCTTATTTCTATTTAACATACGCCACTCTCTTTCACTTTTCTCAGCCAACTAAACAACACACAAACACAATTTAACACATGATAAGTTTACAAGATTTATATATTTTTTAATAAATGACCAACGACCATTTTTTAAGCCGTTAGGGTTGGTTTTGTGTGTACAAGTGCTCCCATGACCCAGTTTTAATATCGACCGAGCTTTTATTTTTTGTGCCTAAGGCTGGGCGCAGTGGTCGGTCGACAGGTCCGATCACCCCACTGCCGACCGAGTTGCCGCCACTGCAACACCCAAGTCGTTATCGGTCTAGAGCAAAAGAAACAAAAGGTCATATTTGATTGCACGAAAGTAAAAAAAAAATTATGAATACCTAAAACGCATCAAAGAAGGAAGGGTGTGATGCATGATTACGTCGCGTACAGTTACGCCCGCGTCTTAACACCACACCCACCTTGAGTAGACCATGGTCCACACCCACTCACCCCACACTCCTCCAAAAGATTCCTCAATTGACTCACAACAACAACTCACCAAATGCCAAATCGGTGACTGTCCTAATGAGTAAAAAAACATCTGACTAGTAAAAACCATTTTCAAAACCAATTCTCTCTCTCATTTGTTGCATGTTTCACAAACAATTCAAACACATTTTCACTCAATTAGGTAAATAATTCATGTCTACAGTTTTGACTGTTGTTTGACTTTTTAGTATTATTATTGTGTAATTAAAATTTTAGTGTTTAGCTGAAAATGTAGGGTTTAATTTTCTGCATTTTGTTGTCTCACCAAAATTAGGGCTTGTAATTTTTTTGACGAAATTAATTACTATTTTGTTACACGTTTTTATAATGCATGTGTTTAATTTGTTGACTTTTTGTTTTTAATTAGTGTTACCTTTTATTTATGTGAAATGTGGTATTTATTTTATATAATTTGTTTTGTTGTTGCTTATTGTGGTTGTTTAGGTCTAAATTTTAAGAGATTTTGATTTTTGTGTTAATATAATTTATTTTAGTTCTTTTTTATTTTTTATGATTAGTTGATAAATTGTTACTGAAAGCCATTTAAACCTTGTTTACAGTTTTGGTGCTATTTTCCCTAATTTTTATGGTTACATTACATGTGTCGAGTTTTAGGTTAAACTTTGGGTATGCTTTTTGTGTATAAGCATTCTTTTAGCAAGTGTTTGGATAAGCTATTTGTTTTTTGGTAGTAACACCTAAATAAGCCAATAAACACCTTAGCCAAACACTCCTTTAGCGTGGTCGAAGAGTATTAATAAATGTATCAGGATGAACGTGTAAAATTATTGCTATAAATGAACAAATATGTTTATAGACAACAAGTATTACTAAGGGGGTGTTTGTTTCGGCTTGTATGTGGACTTATGAGCTTATGTGATATCGGCTTACATTTCATAAGCTCTAATTTTTCGACTTATTTTGATACTTGTGGGCTTATATAAGTTTATTACGATATGATAAACTTATGTAAGCCCATAAGTCCCAAAATAAGCCAGAAAATTGGGGCTTATGAAATATAAGCCGAAATCACATAAGCTCATAAGCCTACATATAAGCCGAAACAAACACCCCCTAAAAGAAAATTTGTAGCTAAGCAAGGCTGTTCTGTCTCGGAGTTTTTTGGTTTCTGTTGATGTTTGCTTGTAGGTGATTTGCCACATTTGTTTTGTATATCGCTTATGTCTCTGATGATGCTTCTTATTTCACAACATATCACATCTTGCTTTGTTCTTACTTGTCATTCTAGTTATGAAAAATTGTTACTGTTTTTCTCAAGTTTTGTAAAGGATAATGGTTTTAGTAGTGATTGTTGGAGTCGAGTGACGAAATGAGAAATGCAGAGAAAAAAAGTTGTTATTAGTGAAGTATGCTGGGTGTGTTTTTGTTAGGAGTATTCTTGTTTTATTGATCGAGTTTTGGGTTAAAGCTTAATGTGGTTGAAGAGTCTTTTGTGTTGTGTAAGTTGAAAGCTATCAAAATGGCCGCTGAATATGTGAAAGCTTATGTTATAAATTAATCTAACAAATTTATGCTTATATGTAACGAGTTTTACATAAAATTGCTTTGTAGCTATGATTTGCGATACTCGTTGAGGATTCCTGTTGCAATTTTGTATCATTCTTGCCAAGTTGCTAGCTAAGGCTGTTTTGTGCATCTATATGCTAACATATCAACTATGTATATGCTTATGTATTAGCTGATGTTTCTTATATCAGTACATATGACATCATGCTTTTTTTGCCGATGTCCGTTGTAGTTATAAAATTTTCGTTTGGTGGGTTGTATGTTCAATAATATTAAGTAGTATTCTCTCATATTGTTCTGTAAATTATTTGCAGATTAAACTGGATTTAATCAATTAAACAATGGAAGAAAATTCGCCGTCCACCGTTTTAGTAGGGAAGATAACGGGAGTTGGTTTTTCTTTGGCGACTACTCAAGAAATCGTAAGTTTTTTTATTTCCATTTCATCTTTCTATATCAATAATATTTATACGTTTAGTAAGTTTCTTTACTAAGTTTTGTTTTGTTGATGCTTGCATATCAAACCTTGTATAGTGTTTGTCGTCTATTAGTGATTGCCCTATTAGCCACGCGAGCCAGCTATCAAATCCATTTCTCGGACTTCCACTTGAAGTTGGAAAATGTGAAGCGTGTGGTGCAGCTGAACCTGGGAAATGTGAAGGTTAATAACATAAGTCATATTTAACTTATCTCATATAGTTATATATATCACATGGAAATGTTTTTTAAAATTGTATATGTCTTTCTCATTTCAGGCCATTTTGGCTATATCGAGTTGCCGGTTCCCATATATCATCCGTCACATATCACCGAGTTAAAGCGTATTCTGAGTTTGATATGCTTAAAATGCTTAAAGTTCAAAAATAAAAGGGTATTGATTTATCTCTTATCGTTTATGTTTTCACCTGATATTTTCTTTCTTTCATGTATGCTTAGTGAAGTGCTGGGGTTATGAAACCTTTTTGAATTATGATGTTCAATTTCTTGTTTTGTTTTCTCGTGATGTTACAACCTTTTTGATGTGCACATCTGTTAGCTTATTGCAATTGTTATAATCATTATTTGTTGCTAATGACATCATGGCAAACGTCGAGAAATTCATCCTGCCAAAAAACTTGAAACACTATTAGAACAGTATATTGTCACGAGTATTGTATGCCCGTAGTTTAGGAATTTCATTAGAGTTTATCTGTTAATTCAAAATCAAGATTGAAATATTGGGAAACGTTATTCAATGATTCACTGTCTTCTTGTGTTGTTGCTTGAATTTATGAAGATTATGTATTTCTTGGACAAATAGTTGCATCAGTAATGCGTGAGACACATTCCGTCGACTACATCTTTAAGAGGGTCGTTTGCAGTGATTAATAATACTTATGTTTTTTTTTAACTATATGTGCCATTGTATAAACTTCTTTCCTGTAGAGTTATTAAACATAAGCTATGCATATTGAAACATGCCTCATTTAGTATTTACAGTTTTATGTACTGATTTACTCCATAATTCATCTAACATTTTCTTGTTATGATTCTTTGTACTTTCAGCCGCAGGCCAAGAACGTTGGTGTACTGGAACGAGCTTTTACTTCTTGTTGTGAGGTGAACATCCTATGTCAAACATTTTTAAGTCGCTAAAGAGTTAAATTTAGACAAATTTAGTTTACAGTCTTACAAATTTTCTAAAGAGTTTGAAACAGCATTGGCTCTTGCAAAATCTTGAATGTTAGTAGTATACATGGTGTGCCATGCAGTAGACTGTAAAAGCTGAACACGATGTCAATTGAATGTGGGAAAAGGTTTTATTTAGTTCATTTTTCATTATAGTGCCAAAGCTGATTAAATGTTTTGGGGGGCAGTCTAGGCATTGTCCACGCACGTGCTCAAATGTAACAATTTTTATGAGATTGAGGTAGTAAAACATCAGCTTAACTTTCCCGTTAATAGGCTTAGAGTGATTTGTATACGCAGTTTATATCTGAATTTAACTTGATTTTCACATGATAATCAGTAATAGTCTTAGTGAATGCTGTTTTTGTAATCGTGTTACACTTAATGTGGTTCTCTTATTTTCTGACATTTCTATATAGGATGCTGCCCAAGTTACTGTAAATGAGGCCAAAACAGCCGATGGTGCATGTTATTTGGAGCTTAAAGTTCCATCAAGATCAAGAAGAGACAGTTGCTGGGATTTTCTTGACAGATACGGATACCATTATGGTGATGGCATTGCTCGCCCTTTACTTCCGTCCGAGGTAATACATTATTAAGCTTACTATTCCGTCTGAAACAAGAAAATTAAATCTTAAAACACCTTTCATCGATTTTTTTCTTTTTCAAAATCCAATTGTCAGGTGCTAATAATTCTGAAGAAAATTCCTGATGCAACCAAGAAAAAGCTAGCTGGGAGAGGGTGCTTCTTCCAGGAAGGATATGTAATGCAACATCTTCCTGTCCCTCCAAATTGTTTATCGACTCCAGATGTCTCTGATGGCATCAGCGTCATGTCTTCGGTTAGTTCATTTCTCAACTTAACAATATTTTTATATGCACCAGTAACTTCTAAAAAGTCGTTGATCGTATATGCCCAAAAACATTGCTAGTTGTGTAAATTTAGGTATTGGTGTGTACAACCCATTTCATCTGTCTGACATAAATTTTTCTATAATAATGCTTTACAGGATATCTCAATGACGATGCTTAAAAAAGTGTTGAGGCAAGTGGAAATTATCAAGAGTTCAAGGTCAGGGAAACCAAATTTCGAGTCTCTAGAGGTTGAAGTACATGATCTGCAAGCTGCCGTCGCCCAGTATCTTCAATCTAGGGGTGCCAAGGTGCTTTTTTTATCTTGGTAGATTATTATATTAATAATATATTTATAACGAGATTATTAAGTGGGTGTTTGTTTCGGCTTATATATGGGCTTATGAGCCTATTTGATGTAGGCTTATATTTCATAAGCCCCAGTTTTCCGGCTTATTTAGAAACTTGTGGGCTTATATAAGTTTATTACGATATGGTAAACTTATATAAGCCCTTAAGTCCCAAAATAAGCCAGAAAATTGGGGCTTATGAAATATAAGCCGACATCAAATAAGCTCATAAGCCCACATATAAGCCGAAACAAACACCCTTTCACCCTGATATACCTTTACATTAAATCTGAAATAACGGACAAGGTTTTTAAGTAGTCACTAGTCACGTATAATGATTAATGCTGTTAAGTATATATATTTTATAATAATATACTACATTAGAAACATCCATCTGTCACAAAAACGTAATTTGTAAATCAGCTATTAGTGGCTAGATAACAACAACTTATTCCAAATTCTGCAACTTTAGACTTCCCCCGATAGAAATACAAGATTTGGGATTGCTAAAGAACAGTCTGATTCATCATCTACAAAAGCTTGGCTTGAGAAAATGAAGACCCTCTTCATCAGCAAGGGCTCCGGGTTTTCATCAAGGAGTGTTATCACCGGTGACCCATATAAAGGGGTGGATGAAATTGGAATTCCGTTTGAGATCGCACAAAGGATAACTTTTGAGGAAAGGGTCACCGAGCACAACATGAAGTTTCTTCAAAAGCTAATGGATGATAAATTATGCCTGACGTATCGGGATGGTCAATCAACGTATTCTTTGAGGGAAGGATCTAAAGGCCACACGTTCCTTAAGCCGGGGCAGGTTGTACATAGAAAGATCCAGGAAGGTGATGTCATTTTTATAAATAGACCACCAACTACCCACAAGCATTCTTTGCAGGCCTTATCGGTTTACATACACGACGATCACACCTTTAAGATAAACCCGGTCATCTGTGGTCCACTAAGTGCTGATTTTGATGGAGATTGTATACACATATTCTATCCTCAGTCCCCCGATGCAAAAGCTGAGGTGTTGGAGCTATTTGCTGTTGAGAAGCAACTCCTAAGCTCACATAGCGGGCACATCAACCTCCAGCTTGGAACCGATTCTGTGCTGTCACTCAAAACCTTATTCAATAAGTTCTTCTTTACCAAAGCTGAAGTTCAGCAACTGTCTCTATATACCTCAAGTTCTTTGCCGAAACCCTCCTTGTTAAAGGTCCATGATTCTGGCCCCGTGTGGACTGTTTTAGAACTGCTTGAAACTTCCCTTCCGCGCGGGTTTGATTGTAATGGAGACAAGTTCGTGATACATGATAGTAAAATCTTGAGATTCGACTACAGCAGGGATTCAATTCAGTCTATCATCAATGAGATAATTACCTCCATTTTTTTCACTAAAGGGCCTAACGAAGTACTTAAGCTTTTCAACTCCTTACAACCTTTGCTAATGGAGAATCTGTCTAAGGAGGGATTTAATATAAGTCTAGAAGATTTTATCATCCCTAATCATGTTTCGAATAATGTTGACCTTGAACTAGAAGAGCTATCATCCTTGTTGCGTCATTTAAGGAAAAATTACGACGAGGTGATAGCGTTAGAAGTTGATAAACGTCTCCGGCTTGTGAAAAATCCAATTTCTGATTTTATCTTGAGATATTCCAGCATGGGAAATCTCATTGATGTCAAAAGTGACTCTGCTGTCACTAAAATCGTTCAGCAAGTCGGATTCTTGGGTTTGCAAATACTCGAAAAGGGAAGATTGTACTCGAGAACTTTGGCTGAAGATTTGTCGTCTCATTTTATTGGCAAATATCCATTTCCGGACGATTACCCCTACCAAGAATTCGGTCTGGTTCGAAGTGGTCTTTTTCACGGGTTGGACCCATACCAAGAAATGGTTCACTCGATTTCTAATAGGGAACAGATGGTTAGGTCTTCTAGAGGGTTGACTGAACCTGGAACCCTGTTCAAAAACTCGATGGCCATCTTGCGTGATGTGGTGATATGCTATGATGGTACCGTCAGAAACGTGTGCAGCAATTCAATCATCCAATTTGAGTACGGAGGGCCGACGCATAATTTCTTCGCTGCTGGTGAACCGGTGGGAGTGCTCGCCGCCACCGCCATGTCAAACCCTGCTTACAAGGCGGTTCTTGATTCATCTCCAAACAGCAATTCCTCATGGGATATGATGAAGGTACGTCGATTAATAAATTTCACACTTGCTAACTACTAAAGAAAATTCTCATTTGATTATTTTTTTCTTAGGAGATTCTGTTTTGTGGAGTGAATTTTAAGAATGTGCATAATGATCGGAGGGTTTTGCTGTACTTGAATGGTTGCGATTGTGGGGCGAAGTATTGTCTCGAGAATGCTGCGTATCTGGTGAAAAATCATTTGAGAAAAGTCAGCCTCAAGGATGTTGCTATGGAGTTTCTAATAGAGTATGTTTTTTCTTATTTTCTACCTGTTGAAATTCATTGCAGTGTGGCCTTTTGGGTTATATTTTTTGTGTAACGGGTCAAATGGGTAAATAAATAAAACAGTAGTATCTTAAAGTGAAACTGGTTTAACACATTATTCATTTGTAATTCTAATTTTGTTTTGACCGATTTCTTCTTTACAGATATGATAGAAAGCAAGTAACAGTGGATAATGCTATAGATGCTGGGCTTGTTGGGCATGTTCATCTAGACAAGGTATTTGTTTTTTTATTTCAAATATATGAATCTGATCAACGTTGCAAATGTTTTTTCTGCTTATTTACTTTTAAACTATTTGAGCAGGCACTGTTGGAAGAATCAAAGATTAGTATGGAAGAGATTCTAACCAAGTGCGAAGACACACTGAACTCCTTCCGGAAGAAGAAAAAAGTTGGTCAGCTATTTAAAAAAATAGCTTTAGATTGCAGGTATCACTTATATATCATGTTTTGCTTTAAAGACATATCATTCACAGAATTTATTTATGATTTCTTCGTTAGACAAGGCGTATAACTTATGTCTTTACTGTTTTGCAGTGAATGTTCTTTCAACCAATCATCCAAAAGCAATTGGACACCATGCTTAAAGTTCTTTTGGCAAGACACTCCTGACATCCATCTAGAGAAGACTGCCCATATTTTCGCTGATGCAGTTTGCCCTGTTCTATTAAATGCAATTATAAAAGGTGTTTATTTTTTTATTGATTCTTTAAGTTCATTGTCTCTGAACCATTATTCATGTTCCAATTCAAATGCTTATAAATTCGTAACTGAATAGGCGATCCACGGGTTAAGGAAGCTAATATTACCTGGATCAGTCCTGAAACAACGGGTTGGATTGGAAATTCATCAAAAGAACAAAAAGGGGAGCTGGCAATTGATGTGGTTCTTGAAAAAGAGGCGGTTAAGAAAAATGGTGATGCATGGAGAACAGTTATGGACTCGTGTCTTCCTATTATTCATTTGATTGACACAACACGCTCTATTCCTTATGCAATCAAACAAGTTGAAAATCTTCTTGGCATAGCCTGTACTTTCGAACAAGCTATTCAGGTCTTTGACTAAATCTACATCTTTTTATTATTTTGTTTTCTGCTTAATACTAATCGTAACATTAATTACTCTTTGTTATAATTTTGTAGCGGCTTTCAACCTCGGTATCAATGGTTACAAAAGGCATGCTGAAAGAGCACCTGCTTCTGTTAGCTAGCAGCATGACTTGTGCAGGAATCTTAGTTGGGTTCAATCAAGCGGGTATTAAGGCATTGTCTAAGGCACTTAACTTCCAAGCACCGTTTTCAGAAGCGACGGTATATGTAAGGCATCACTGACTTTATCTAATACGTGTATTTGACTTTCAACCTCAATAAATGACATTGACTTTGCTACTTCTGAGCTTCTGTAGACACCAAAAAAGTGTTTTGAAAAGGCAGCTGAGAAGTGCCATGCTGATTCGTTGTCGAGCATTGTGGGTGCTTGTTCTTGGGGTAAGCCTGTAGCCGTGGGTACCGGATCTCGGTTTGATATACTTTGGGACACGAGAGAGGTTTGTATCTGATTTTTTACTAGTATAAACACAAATGTAACTATGTAAGCTTTGCTCTTTATCGTTTGGATGTGTGTTTTTTTAGGTTGAATTGAATCAGAAAGATGGAATAGATGTGTACAACTTCCTCAACTTGGTTAGAGGTGTGTCTGAAGAGGAAGCTGATAATGAGTGTCTAGGTGGTGATCTCGACTATTATGAACTAGAGGATAATTACATGGAAGCGGGATCTCCTGAGCTTGAATCCGGTTCTGCTAAACCTGTATTTGAGGACGGTTTAGATTTGAATATTGATGAAATTGATGATCGGACTGGTGGCAAATCAACTTGGGAATCGTGTCCTGCTCCCGAAGATGGTGGCGGTTGGGGAGGAGCTGTCAAGACAACTACTACAAATGAAGGTGGTTGGGGTGAAGCAGCTAAATCTGACAAAGATCAACAGGAGACTGGATCTTGGGGTGGTTGGGGCGCAAACAAGTCTCAAAAGGATGTTGAGCCATCCGAACCGTGGGGGAAAAAGAACGATGATATTGCTGCTGCTGGTGGATGGGGTACCAAGAATTCTGATACCGACACTGAGAAGGGATCTTCTTGGGGTCATAAGGCTGCCAAAGCGGATGAAACTGGATGGGGCTCAAACAATCCTCAAAAGGATGTTGAGCCATCTGAACCGTGGGGGAAAAAGAATGACGCTACAGCTGCTGGTGGTGGATGGGGTACCAAGAAACCTGATACCGACACTGAGAAGGGATCTTCTTGGGGTCAGAAGGTTGCCAAAGCGGATGAAGCTGGATGGGGCTCAAAGAAATCAGACGACACTGAGAATGGCTTGGGATCAGGAGCAGGTTCTTGGGGTCAAAAGGTGGTCATTGGGAATGAGCCTGGGTGGGGTGCAAAGAAGATGGAAAATGAAACCGAGAAGGGTTCGGGATCAGGTTCTTGGGGTCAAAAGGCTGTCAGTAAGAATGAATCTGGGTGGGGTACGAAAAGAACAGAAAATGAGGCTGTGTGGGGTTCAAAGAAACCAGAAAATGAAACCGAAAAGAGTTTTGGGTCCGGTTCTTGGGGTCAAAAGGTGGTCAGTGGGAATGAAGGTGGATGGGGTGCCAAGAAATTAGTAAATGATTCTGAGGGAGTGGGATCGGGCTCCTCTTGGGGTCAAAAGGTTGTCACGCCCAGCCAACCTCAAGCTGAAGTTGCTGATGATTCTGGTCAGTGGGGATCAAAAGAATCACGGAATGCCCAAACGAGTTCATCTGCTGCGTGGGGTAAAAAAGCAGACGATGCACCTACTTGGAATCAAGGCAAAAAAAATGTTGAAAAAGGCGAGCAGGCAGGTTTGTGGACTTCTTGGGCCAAGAAGGATGCACCTAGTTGGGGTACAGGTGGAAAACTTCAAGTAGATGTACCCAATGACGAAACATCTAGTAAATGGGGTGCTGTGGAATCCGATAAACCACAGGGTTCAGATTGGAGTAAAAAAGTTGAAGAAAAAACTGAATCACAAGGTGGTTGGGGTGATTCATGGGGTAAGAAAAAAGACGAGAATAAACCTCAAGACGGGACTGAAGGGTCAAATGAACAGGCTACTGATAAAGGGAGTAATTGGGGATGGAACAGGAAGGATGAACAAAAACAGGAGCAAGGCGGGTGGAAGAAGAAAGAGGGATGGGGTCCTAAAAGAGATCACTCTGCGAGGCCAGTTGGGGGACCAAATGATGGTCCTAGACCAGGAGGACCTTTTACCACAACGAGACAAAGGCCTGAAATCTTCACGGCGGATGAGCAAGAGATTCTTAACGAAATTAGGCCCATCATTCAGTCTATCATCAGGATTATGCATCAAAGCGGGTAATTTCTATAATTTGTTTTTAGTAATTCAGTTTGTTTACGTACAAATGGAGATTTACTTGAATATGAAAGGTCAACTGGGTCGAAAGGGTCGAAAACCATAGTGATTTGATTAAAAAAAATTGATTTTTATGTTGTTCTAATTATATAGTTTCTATAATCATATTTTATCCAAAATGATAAACGAGTTACTGCGGGTTAAGCCCAAACCGACCTTTTTTGACACACTTACCAAACTGTCCTTTTTTGTCCCAGTACCCGACTGACCTGTTTTGTCACTTCTAGCCAGCACGTGCTAAGAGCACGAGAGTTATTCTAGTGTTGAATTCCAGTTCTTGTTAATGTTAAAGTTATGAAACACGAGTACTAACTATGTATGGGCACTACTTTGTGAAGGTACAATGATGGCGATCCTTTGTCCGCTGATGACCAAACTTATATTCTTGATAATGTCTTCAATCACCATCCAGATAAAGTTCAGAAAACGGGTGCTGGAGTCAAACACATCATGGTAAACCTAGGGACTTTGCTCTTTCAAAACTTGTTTTCCATATTTGGTTCTTTAACACATAAGAACTATCATTAATGTTATAATGCCATTTTTAGTTATGGTTGAGTAGCAATAGTAAATAACATTTTTTGTTCAAAAATCACTACTTCTGGTCTCGCATTCTCAAAAACCAGAAAAAGGGCTGTACTATATTCCCAAACTGTGTCGATTGACATGTAAACAGTAAAATGGTTCTGAAATAAATAAAAAAAAAATTAAGTATAGAGGTTAGTGTAACCTTCACGCTGTAACGCACACAGAAATTTATTATAGTCCTTTTTCTGTGGTTCATAAAAGTACAGAATTTAACATAGAAAGGGCACTAAGTACGCTACATTATTGCAATTAATCACATAAAGGTTTTATGCTGCATTCACATATTAGTGAATTACGTGTACACAAACTGAATAATTTGAAGCTTTTATCCGTCTACAAATGAAGGTTTTGTGCTGCATTTCCATTCTTTTGCTTTCTATCAATGAAAATTCTGTATACTATTGCTTTATATTTAAGGTGATTGTTAATGCTTATCTAATATAAATTATAACTGTTTTTCTAGGTTAACAAGCATACAAAGTTTCAAGAAAGTCGTTGCTTTTTTGTTGTATCAACTGATGGCCGTGAAGAAGACTTCTCCTACATCAAATGTGTTGAGAATTATGTAAAGGTAAAATATCCTGACAAGTTTGATGAATTCAAGCCCAAATATTTTAAAATAGCCTCAGCCTCGTCCACCCCGTGGGCCTGGTTTAGATGAAGCTGGTACCCCTCGTTCTCAGTCGGGTTGGAAACGTGAATCGAATGATGAAAGTGGGACCCCCCGTTCTCAGTCTGGGTGGAAAACTAATGATGACAGTGGGGCCCCTCGTTCTCAGTCTGGTTGGAAAACTAATGATGAGAGCGGGACCCCGTCTGGTTGGAAACATGATGAAACAGAGACCACTAGTTCTCAGTTAGGATGGAACAGTGAGTCCTCCAGTCCCGCTACTTCGGGGTGGAACAAGGAGGTCAGAACAGTGCCAGAAGAGAGTGGGGCACCTGCAACGGGATGGAACCAGGCAGGGTCTAGCATGGTGCAGCGCCAGAGAAGGTAAGGGCCCCAAATCTGGATGGGGATCTTAGATTTATTTTGTAAGTAGGCTGATCATTTTGTAATCTTGAATAGTTGGAATGAATTGGCGTGGTAGGTTTGGGTAGAATCATATGCTAAAATTGGATTATTAATTAGGTCTGTTTTTTGTTAACCCTTTAGGTTTGGGTAGAATCATCTCTTGCTGATTTTGTCAACATGACAAAAACCTGTTTATAAAGGTCGCGTTGACTGTTATCGATCAACCTTGTATATACTACTGTGTTGATGTTGAACATGACATCTGTTTTCTTGCTTCTTGTTTTCCTCACATTGTGGTTCCAAATAGCTTCTGGTTCTTCATATTCCAATAATTTGCATAAATCGTATTATTTGGCATTATGATATCATTTCATATGCTTTCGGAAACAGTATGAAAGGTATGTTATATAGTGATTTTGATTGATGCATTTCCATTGTAATTCTCTATTTGGTACCATATGTTCAGCAAGATTAAGCCATTTTTTAACTCCAACTTAGGTAAATATCACCATTTTACGGTATATTTTTTTCGCTTACATTGTTCCTGTAATTTTAGGTAGTCCTTAATTCAGTGGTTCATTTTTTAAATTTCAGTTTTGTCAAGCTTTTATGCTGCTAAACAATGCAGAATAGAATTATCGTTTTCTTAAGATACAAAATCGACGACAATACAACACTTTTAGCACAGTACAGTTCAACGATAATTTGTGTACCGAGTAATGTCAAGTATCTTTTGATGCACGCCTCATCAAAAACGTTTTTGAATCTTCGACTACATAATATCATTTTGGGTTTAGGTAATAGAGACTAAAGTAAAGTGCATAATACATCCATGTGGTTTTCAAAAAGACCGTCTAACATCCCTGACTCATACTTCTCTCAATTTTCATCCATCCGTTAGTAAAAGTGAGCCACCGTACATTCCTGAGGACAAGCGGTGCAAATATTTTATCAGTTAAAAAGGAAAAAATGTTGGTTCACTTGAGGATGTGAGACGGATTTTTTGCAAACCACTATTTTTGCCTCACATTTTCCCCTTTAACTGATAAATTTTTTGCACCGTTCGTCCTCAGGGATGTACGGTGGCTCACTTTTACTAACGAAGGGATAAAAATTAAGCAAAGTATGAGCAGGGATGTGAAACAGCTTTTTTTGAAAATCACAGGACTGTATTATGCACTTTTACTCTAGAGACTATTTTATGGTTGCAGATGTAATAATGGTTAATTGGCTACTTCTCTTCCTTCACATTTTTTTCGCAATGCAAGAATTTTACTTGTAGTTATATACTGTATCACTTTACTTAGAAGTTATTTTAATTTAACCAATTTTTTTTATCATATGTAAAGTTATTATCATACAAAACCTATAACTAAAAACATGTTAGCAAATATCCTATTTTGGTATTTGATATTTCTCTATAATTGTGTCCTAACCTATTTAATGCATTAGTATATTTGTACATTATATATTGTTGATTTATATGAGTAATATTAACAGTAATTAAATAATATTTAGTTACCATAATGAAAGTCTATAAGATATTATATCTTGATGGGAGATCCAATATCCTTATATAAAACCTAATGTATAGTAATGAATTAAGTAATGATTACATAGTCCCCCCATCATAACCTAATTAAGAGTTGATCCCTGCTTGACCTCTCTTATAAATAGAGGATTATTCACCTCATAAGAAACACACCAAAACATACATACAAACATTACGATCCATCACTAAGAAGAGATGATTAAGTAGAAGATCTTCATCCGACCGATGTTCTTCGTTCATGGTGATCTCATTCTTCGACATCAAGTAAGTTTTAATGTTATGCTTTATGTTATTGATCGTTCATATTATGATTACATGTTTCATGGGATAAATTAATCAACATGTGGCATCGAGCTTGGTTATTATCATAATATGTTAGGTTAATTTACAAAAGGGTTAAACAAATAAGATGAGTATATTTTAAAGATATTGAATATTATATGATTAATGTTTTATAAAGGGCATGTTATAAATCCTAAAATATTAAAAGTGTCTCTGTTTTGCTTAGAACAAAAAACACGTTATAATATGTTATTAAATCGTATCAAGTAAAATCTGTTTAACAATAATATCTTTAAAATGACTTATAAGCCGTTCATTCCATCAATCTTTAATAACACTTTTTTTTTACAAAAGTATAAGCTCAACATAATCTATTCAGGGGGGTTTGACCAAATTAATTTTGTTTTGGCTCGTACTTAATTTTTATCCAATTAGCAAGGTTATTTAATCCAATTAAAAATAATTTTATATAATACATGGCATGATGGCATGATGATTAAGTTCTCCTTTTCAGCCATTTTTATACAAACTTTTATCAAGAGATGTGACACTTATTTTGTTACACTTTAAGCAAATATTAAATTTTATGGATTGACCTAAGTTTTCTTATGGATGTAATACATTTGACCATCAATGTTTGGTTCAAAACAAAGAATCTCAATCTTGTCATAATTTGTGGACAATTTAATCGAGAGTATTCTACAATATGTTTTAGAAAGAAACATTACATGACTACTAACTTGTTTATAATTTTTGAACAATGAGTTTTGTAATGTTTTTATTTCATAATGATTTAATTAATAAAGGACATTATTTGACATGTTTGTAATATATTTTAACATATCTTGTGACTACTTGATTGTTAAACTAGTTGTCATGCCCAACGGAAGGCTACTGGTTAAAACAGTTAAATGAATGAACGGTCATATTTATGACTACCTAATTGTTGAAGTTAGTGTTGGCCCAAAGGAAAGCACTTAATCAAAATAATTATGTGAATTTTTTTTTGAACGGCGACTTTATTAGAACCACTAGCAAGGAGCTAGTAAATTACAAAGGAATCAAAAAAGGGTGTTGAAGCCAACTAACCCAATTCAAAGTTCTATTACATCTAGCTACACACCAATAAAAAGAGCGTAAAACAATATTGTCGAAAATAACATCCTTTCGGGGAATATGAGACGCAAAAAGGAATTGGTTCCTGAAGTTCCAAAGGCTCCACCAAAAAACGTAAAACACGCCTTCCAACACCTCTTTCGCCTTATGTGAATTAAAGTCATATTAAGTTACATGTTCGTCTTTTACTGATATCTCACATGTATGATAATATATGTTTATTCTAAAGCAGTGATAACTATAGTTGCATCTAAATTTGTATGTAATTATGATATAGTCTATCACTATTTTGAGTTTGTGACATTAGTTTTGGTCACATTATAACTCATAGATAAATAAAAATAATTTGAACATTTATGTTCAAAGGAAAGAAACAGTTTTTCTTGATTAGAATTAACAAGAGTCTATTCTTTCATAATGTTTAAGTGAATAAGGTATACATGTTTTCATTATTTTGTTTACATGTATTATTTTTTCACATGTGGTGAAATCCCGAAGGGATGTAATTCGACGTTTATTGCTTTGATCCCAAAGAATCCCGATGCCAACATGGTTAAGGATTTTCGCCCTATTAGCTTGATTGGGAGTATATATAAGATTATCGCCAAAATTTTGACTAATCGTCTTGTTGGTGTTCTTGGGGATATTGTAAATGAGGTTCAATCGGCTTTCATATCGGAGAGACAAATCCTTGACGGTCCATTTATCCTTAATGAGATTATGCAATGGTGTCGTAGGAGGAAAAAACAATCCCTTATTTTCAAAGTCGACTTTGAGAAAGCATACGATTCGGTTCGATGGGATTTCTTGGATGATATATTGGTAAAATTTGGTTTTGGTATCAAATGGAGAGGATGGATTCAAAACTGCCTTAATTCGTCTAAAGGCTCAATTCTTGTCAATGGGAGTCCTACGGAGGAATTCCAATTCTACAAAGGTCTAAAGCAAGGTGATCCGCTATCCCCTTTTTTATTTATCCTTGTAATGGAAAGCTTACATATATCGTTTCAACGTGTGGTGGACGTGGGCATGTTTACTGGTATTAAGCTTAGCTCATCGCTAAATATTTCACATCTATTCTATGCGGATGATGCAATATTTCTTGGGCAATGGAATGATTCTAATATTGACACCCTTGTTCATGTGATGGAATGCTTTTATCGTGTCTCTGGTCTTCGGATAAATTTGTGCAAAAGCAAGATTATGGGTATTCACGTGGACGCTGACAGAATTAAGAGTGCGGCTTCTAAACTTGGGTGCCTTGTTCTCAATACTCCTTTCCTTTATTTAGGTACGAAAGTTGGTGAAAATATGTCTAGAGTGCACGCTTGGAAAGAGGTCATTGTTAAAATCAAGTCCCGTTTGTCGAATTGGAAGTTAAAAACGTTATCTATTGGTGGTCGATTTACTCTTCTTAAATCGGTGTTAGGATCGACGCCGATCTTCCATATGTCTATATATAAAGTCCCTTCGAGTGTTCTCCATTTGCTGGAATCCATTCGGAGTCATTTTTTCCATGGTCACGATCCTAGAAGTAAAAAAGCATCATGGGTGAATTGGAACAAGGTTCTCACAGCTAAAGAAAGAGGGGGTTTGGGGGTTTCCAGTCTTTATGCGCTTAATAGAGGCTTAATGTGCAAATGGGTTTGGCGATTTTTTGCACATAAATCTTTGTTATGGTCTAGAGTGATTAAGGCCATTCATGGTCCTGAGGGGGGTTTGATCACTGATGTGAGAAGGGGTTTTCGATCTACGTGGACCTCTATTGTGCAGGAAGTGAAGAAGTTACAGAATCAAGGTGTCAACATATTTGATTATATTCGGATCAAGATAGGAAATGGAGACAATACTAGTTTTTGGAAAGACAAATGGCATAATGAAGGCGTTCTGAAAGATGTATTCCCTCGTCTGTACGCGTTGGAGAGGCATCAGAATGTAACTATTCACACGAAACTGATTGATTACAGTTTAGTTAACTCCTTTCGTCGGAATCCGAGAAGTGGTGTGGAAGAATTTCAACTCGACAATCTCTCCAGGTTGGTTAGCACGATTACCCTCTCATCTGCTGTTGACAGGTACGTTTGGTCGCTTGAAAATTCAGGGGAGTTTTCGGTGAAGTCTATTCGGCAAGTGATTGATGCTAATTGTTTTCCTGTTATTCACTCGGCTACGAGATGGGTTAAATCTGTGCCTCTTAAGGTGAACATCATGGCTTGGAAAATAAAAATGGATGGCCTGCCCACTAGAATGAATATATCTCGTCGCGGTATTGAAATTGACTCGATAGTTTGCCCTATTTGTAACAGTGGGGCGGAATCTTCTTGTCATATTTTTTTCCAATGTAATTTGGTTAGACAGTTGGCTCGGAAAATATCGTCTTGGTGGAATATGGATTACGTTGATGTTTCTTCTTATGAGGAATGGTACACTTGGTTGGTATCTCTTAGGCTTCAGGCAAATCTCAAAGCGGTGTTCGAAGGCATCTTCTATTGTTTATGGTGGTCGGTTTGGATGTTCCGTAACAAGATTCTTTTCGAGAAGGATACTCCTTCACAGGCGAGGATTTTTGATAACATTGTTTCTAATTCTTATTATTGGTGTAAGTTTAGATGTAAAGCCTCGTTCAAATGGATCGATTGGCTAAAAAACTCGTATCTTGTAATTGTCTAATTCTAGCTCCTTGCTAGTCGTTTAATAAAGCTGCTGTTCAAAAAAAAATTGACACTTAATTTATTAGTTCAATTTTAAGTGTTTTGAATTTAAAAATTATTCATTCTCATTTTGTTTGTTTGTGGTTCACTAGTTTAAAACCTTCATGAATGCATATATCAATTATTCTTCTATTCATAGTTAATGAATATGCTAAAAAATGTAACATTGTGAAACTAAAGAAAGACTACTGTATACTTTCGAAATTAGTGACATTCTTTGAGAAGTTTTTTCATAATTGTTTTAATTTCAATTATTTTAAAAAGTAAAAAACTCTCTTATAAATATGTGTACATTTTCATGAATGACATTGAAAATAATAACTTCTTATATTTTGTCTTGTTAATATTGATGATTATAGAGTGTATTTGATGAGAATCTCTTATGTATTAAGACCGAGTTTTATAAAAGATAAATAGACCATTAAAATAAAATATTGTGTCAATTAAGGGGTGAAAGAGCATTATGATAAGCACGTTTTATTAATTGCCCAAATGAATATGTCTTATGCAAGGGAAATAGAGTTGTAAAATCACTTATGTAAGCCTTAGCCAACTCAATTAAATGGTATCACATAAAGGCGGTTATACCTTTATGAACATGGTACAATGTATGGACTGTGATTTAGTATCAAACATTGCCTATGAACAAAGACATTTAAAGAAACCCCTAATAATGTGACGCAAATTGAATATTTGACTTAGTTTATAAATCGCCTTACATGTTATAAGTAATGGCAAAATCAGTGGGAGTATGTGGTTTAAGAGAATTAATAAATGATTCTACTTTCAAGGTACATACAAATGTATTTAAGAACTTGAAATAGTCATTTCATCTCATGACGATAAATCACCACATATATTAATAATCTCATAATGTTTTAAATGATTAGCCGTTTTGTAATTCCTATTTTCTTTCAATAATACCATTATTTGAGACAATTTAACTTATTGGCGTAACGTCGTAAGTTAATTTATTTTATTCAATTGATGTTAGTTAACTTGTGGGTTGTCTAAGTACTCAAAACCCATTATAACGCAAGTTGGTCTACTAATGTAAATCTAAAAGAAACATCAAATGATATTATTATATCTTGTCACGTAATGTTGCAATAAAAGGATTATCTTTATAATAAAATAAAATTTTTTATTATAAAAATATGTCATAAGTCATTACTTTAATAGTTCATCATGTTTAAAAATTATATTATGGACTTTATTGTTATATTTATCAACTATAACTTGCATAAGATATCTAACTATAAAGTATGTTAGAGGCAAGTATTAGATGAGATATAAACATAAAACAATCAATTCGATATCTATATTATAGTTGTTTGAAATGGTATATGAAAATTCTATGGTTATATGTATTATTAAATTGATTGACATATATATCTTAAGATCAGTGGGAGCAAATTGGTTATCATTGTATTATGTGGTAAGATAATTCTACAACAATGAACGGCTAAACTAAGTTTTTATGAATTTAAAAGGTTTGTTTCAATCACTTAAGATATAAAAGATGTCATAACACTATAGACATCATAATGTGTACTATGGGTCTACAAAGAACATTATGACCGTTCTATACACCTTCTAATATTTAAACTTCTTGATAAATAACTTTTTACTCCCCGTAAATTGTATATATTGTTAAAGTCAATTTTGTGGTGTCATAAGATAAGTTTAAATTAAGACTTGCGTTAATCGTTTCAAAGAAGAATAACCATAACTTACTTGGTTACTTACATTCTACTTTGTTTATTGTAAGGACTATTATATTTTTCTCACGATGCATTTTCATGTATCGACTATATCAATTTTAAGGTGTTATTGATAATTTTCTTAATAACACAAATGTCAGTATTTTATATCTCAACACCAAGTATGTTAAAGGTTGAGAAAAGGTTGAAGAACATTGTCATCAAGTATATTTGTACACTGACTTAATATATTATGTTACTTATGATAGGTTTATCACCCAAGCCTTATTCGAGTATAATTACCGGTATGGGATTATTTGATAACCTTACAATCAAGGATCCTACTTGTGTTCTTCACATTATGTTAATGGTTTCCTATTCTCATTATTGTGCACATTACGAGATCTTATGAGCAAACAACTTATGGTGGATCATGTGAATGGTTTTATTTTATTACCATCATGTTTTTTTCCATTCATATTCATTATGGCTTATGATAATCATTCTTCATTTAGAAGAGCTAATTGTATAATCGGTAGGGGTCCTGCATTAATGGTGATGCAAGTGATTATGTTGTTTTGCATTAGTAATTTTATTTGATCGTGATGAACTTATTAAATCAACAACTTGACCAATATTAACTAGTACAAAGCATAAATATGTATACGGACAAGTGAGAGAATGTTAGCAAATATCTTATTTTGGTATTGAATATTTCTCTATAATTGTGTCATAACCTATTTAATGCATTAGTATATTTGTACATTATATATTGTTGATTTATATAAGTAATATTAAGAGTAATTAAATAATATTTAGTTACCATAATGAAACTCTATAAGATATTGTATCTTGATGGGAGATCCAATATCTTATACAGTATAATAATGTCTAGGTAATGTATTATGGTAATAATTTCATAATCATAACCTAATTAGGAATTGATCCTTGCTTGACCTCTCTTATAAATAGAGGATTATTCACCTCATAAGAAAAACACATCAAAACATACATACAAACATTACGAGCCATCACTAAGAAGAGATGATTAAGTAGAAGATCTCCATCTTACCGATGTTCTTCGTTCATGGTGATCTCATTCTTCAACATCAAGTAAGTTTTAATGTTATACTTTATGTTATTGATCGTTCATATTATGATTACATGTTTCATGGGATAAATTAATCAACAAAACATTCATTAGATTACAAAGCATCCGTTACTACAACGCGCGAATATCTTACTAGTATACAACATCGACATAAGTCATCTTTAATACAATCCACTAACTAGAAATAACTCGGTCATTGTTAGGTTTTTGTCACTTTTTTATTACTTCGATTACTCTCTAATTAACATACTTTCAAAATCAATGCCCATGAATTGATGTCATTTAGTAGTTATAAAGACAACACATTAATTTGTTTCATATAGTAAGTATATGTTAACTGATAAGTATAGTTAAAAACTACTTGTGGACGTGAATAACACATGGACTCTTTATTACCTTACTATGAGAAATTAAAGTGAACCGACTTGAAAAATACCCATTATCCTAGTATGCGGTACGAGAATACTGAATCCTAGTATGCGGTACGAGACCGGTACCATGATTCGAGTAAAAAAAAAATTTGATAGCACCGAAAAATACCCGAATTTTGAATAATCATGTTTTTTTATTAAACTACTTATCCGAATACCTATTAAACCCATTCTCCTTGCTTTGATTGCATAATTAAACAATAGCAATTCAATAATAGCTATTGTATGAATATGAAATGGTTTTGCATGTATGAGATACTATAATAGCAATTTATATTAGGGTTAAGTCAATTAATAGGTAACCTACTTACAAAAAACTACACTTTTAGGTAACGTACTTTGTATATTATCATTTAGACCCATCAAACTTTTAAATGTTGTTCAATATAGGCAATAACGGGCAAATTTTGGAAGGGTTACCGGCAAGAATTTTTACCTGCCAACCCCCTCAACAACCATAAGCATGATAAATTATTCAATATAGGCCTTTGAAACTCAATTATCCAATACCAGTGAGACCAACAGCTGTTCCACATCAGCCTCTCACACATTAAGCTCCTGAAAGAAAAAAAAACAATTTCAATTAATACATACCCAATATCAGTGTGTTTATGTGTGCACGCATATGTGTGTCGATAATGTTAACTTTGAAAAGAATGAAACTTATCGTTGTGTATTGCTTGATAGATTGACCACATTTTGAATTTGATGTATTCTTCAGAAGATCTTCGGATATATAATTTCTGATAAAGTGGTATCATCTACAATGGTCCTTCTGTTACTCAAGGAATTTGACCGCACCAAGTTAAAAAACGAAGAAAGCGTGACCAAATTGTACCTTTTCGGTTTCTTTTTCTGGTTTCTTTAAACCCTACACAACCTCAGTTGTTGTTCTTTTCGTACCCCACCTAAATTTATTCTTTTTACCTCAAGAACCTGAAAAAAAAATTGAGTAACTGAGATAGCATATGAAAACTCATGAAAGATTCTATCCATTATATACACATAACACATACACAGTTACATAGGAAATACTTAACTACTAGAGTTTCGATCAAAGATATAATTATTTGACCAATACTAAAAAACAACCACTGTCAACCCATACCCATATTAACCCTTAACCATAAAGAGCTGCTTGGCTACAGGCTACAACAGAAGATGAATATAGAAGCGTAGGATGTGTAATCGAATCAACAAACAGGTCGAAGGCTAATAGAATTCCTTCTTTTTTACATGTGTAGCAGTGAACAACGGTGAAGAATGATGCAAAGTCTTATTTTCTACGTGAAGTAAGAGCCTTTATGCCTTTATTTATTTATTCTCGAATTCATATTACATTAAGTTCTTAATTCCTAGTGCAATTGTCTATTTTATAACTATATTCTAACAATAATAATAGCGGAATCTTAATAGAACGACCAATGTGGCGCTATAAATTTTGCTTAGACCTTGGCAAGTCTGTACCAGTTTGACTCATCAATCATGTTTTATGTTTTTTTTAGAGAAGGCAAAAATTAAAAAATAATATTTCGAGCTCGCGAGCTTTCGCTTAAATTAACCAAATTTATTTGTTTGACCCGTAAGAAGAAAAGAGCATACCCATTTAATCATAAAATGGCCGTTCACTGAAGGTTTGGAGCACAACATTTCAAAGGGCAAATTTGGTAGCAAAATTACTAAATGGCTCATTTTTCAAACATAGATAATATATGGGACACATATACGTAGAAAGTTTACCTGCGTTGATCTCATTCGTTGCTTTCTTCACGCGTGTATCAGGTTCTATATCGACAATGAATATTTGAACAATCTCAAACCCATATGCAAGCATGGCCTAAAAACAATTTCAAAGAAAGAAATGTCACAAACTAACAACCAATTTTAGAGTCTCAGCTTCACAGTCGAGTTGGCAAATCGGCTAGCTGAGAGCGTTCAGTAACGGATTAAAATGAAGCCGTGTAGCTGGGATTTACCTTCCTACTTAGTTTCGGCATCCAAATCCCTTTCCCTTTTTTGGTATCTTATTTCCTGGCACTGCTTTAGCAAATGGCTGCACCTCAAGTGACTCGCCATCCTTTTATAACACGGAATTTCATAGAAGTTCATTGAGATCTTCTTTTTATAAAGCAAATTAACTTCGATTCTTGATAGAGTCTTGCCAACTCTGAAATGCAAAGAAGAGTAATACGATTTTTTTTATGAGACAAAAGCATGGCTCAGACTAAGAAATACAACGACGTATCCAGAGAACCGAAACGGCTGCAGCCACATGTGTCACGTGGTTGCCTCGCCAGTCTTGGTACACTATGAAACAACGCGTTATTAGTGATAGATGTCATCATCGCCTGAAGTAGGTTACTTTCTCACAATCGAAAGTCCAGATCATACACGCTAATATTAAGCGTCTCACCCAACAGTGAACAATAAAGGATATGGCTGCAAATACGTCCTCGTGTTGCCCTTCCAAGATAAGGCTCGTGCAATCACAAATGCAATTTAACCCACATACCTGGGTTTTAAAGGGTCGGGGCGGGCATTAATATTAAATGCTTTTAAACCCGATTCCTGCCGTTGCAAATATAAAAAAGCAACCAAACACACGCCATGGCTGCAACGACATCACATATGTGGTTGCCCCGCCAAGATACGTGTGCCCAAATTGTATAATCCGCACCGTGGCTGCAACCACATCACGGGTGTGGTTGCCTCGCCAAGATCCGTGCGCCTGTATTATATGATCAGAATAAGGTGTCATGCTCATAAGCCCAAGTTTTTTGTTTGAAAAGATCAGCAGAGTAAGTAGCAGCGAAGCAAAAACCTTTAATATGATATAAGTTGGACGAAAGCGTAACTATACGCCTAAGCAAAGTGCGCTTTAAATGAAACTTATGGCTGCAAATGTAAACCAGTTTGACTCATCAATCATGTTTTATGTTTTTTTAGAGAAGGCAAAAATTAAAAAATAATATTTCGAGCTCGCGAGCTTTCGCTTAAATTAACAAAATTTATTTGTTTGACCCGTAAGAAGAAAAGAGCATACCCATTTAATCATAAAATGGTCGTTCACTGAAGGTTTGGAGCACAACATTTTAAAGGACAAATTTAGTAGCAAAATTACTAAATGGTTCATTTTTCAGACATAGATAAATATGGGATACATATACGTAGAAAGTTTACATGCGTTGATCTCATTCGTTGCTTTCTTTACGTGTATATCAGGTTCTATATCGACAATGAATGTTTGAACAATCTCAAACCCATATGCAAGCATGGCCTAAAAACAATTTCAAAGAAAGAAATGTCACAAACTGACAACCAATTTTAGAGTCTCAGCTTCACAGTCGAGTTGTCGAATCGGGCTAGATGAGAGCGTTGGCTGCACCTCAAGTGACTCGCCGAATTTCATGGAAGTTCATTAAGATCTTCTTTTTATAAAGCAAATCAACTTCGATTATTGATAGAGTCTTGTCAACTCTGAAATGCAAAGAAGAGTAATACTATTTTTTTGTGATACGAAAGCATGGCTCAGACTAAGAAATACAAGGACGTATCCAGAGAACCAAAACGGCTGTAGCCACACGTGTCACGTGGTTGCCTCGCCAGTCTTGGTACACTATGAAACAACGCGTTATTAGTGATAGATGTCATCATCGCCTGAAGTAGGTTGCTTTCTCACAATCAAAAGGCCATATCATACACGCTAATATTAAGCGTCTCACCCAAAAGTGAACAATAAAGGACATGGCTGCAAACACATTCTCATGTTGCCCTTCCAAGATAAGGCTCGTGCAAACACAAATGCAATTTAACCCACATACCTGGGTTTTAAAGGGGTCGGGGCGGGCATTAACATTAAATGCTTTTAAACCCAATTCCTGCCGTTGCAAATATGAAAAAGCAACCAAACACACGCCATGGCTGCAATGACATCACATATGTGGTTGCCCCGCGAAGACACGTGTGCCCAAATTGTATAATCCGCACCGTGGCTGCAACCACATCATGGGTGTGGTTGCCACGCCAAGATCCGTGCGCCCGTATTATATGATCAGAATAAGGTGTCATGCTCATAAGCCCAAGTTTTTTGTTTGAAAAGATCAATAGAGTAACTAGCAGCGAAGCAACAACCTTTAATATGGTATAAGTTAGACGAAAGCGTAACTATACGCCTAAGCAAAGTACGCTTTAAATGAAACTCATTGCTGCAAATGTAAACCCGAGTTCTGAATTGGTGGCACAATGCTTTCAAACCCGAGTCATACCTTTTAATATTAAAGGCAATAATAATATTAACATACAACCGTCAAACCGTTCACACGCCAAAGCCTAAAAAAACGAGACCTAATTATTTTACTAACCAAACCAATGTTCAATCAAATATTATAAATTTATTGGCCATGGCTGCAGAGTCAGTAACCTGCCACGCCAAGATACGGACAATCTCAAGGATAAACCCGCCATGGCTGCAAAGTTACGAACCCACCCCGCCAAAAAGCAAATAAACTCGAATCTCTTTTACAAATGTTAATCCTTTATACAAAGAGCAGCACTCTGTGATTCAATCTCTCCCACACTCTCATTCACCTCTGGTTATCACCATCGTCACACAACCTTCGTATCGTCGCACGCCATGGATAGCGGCAACGAAAAGAGCGGTGGCATCGAAAGAGCTTAAGCCCAAAGTATAAGCAAGCCGAAACCATAAACCATAATTATACCTTTATATTAAAACGCAGGATCGTTGCCCCGAAGCATTTAATGCCACACCCGGGTTAAATACTCGCCCTGACCCTTTAAAACCCATGAATATGGGTTAAATATCGTCGCACGCTATGGATAGCAGCAACGAAAAGAGTGGTGGCATCGAAAGAGCTTAAGCCCAAAGTATAAGCAAGCCGAAACCATAAACCATAATTGTAAACAAAAAAGAATACAGATCATGAAATCAAACAGGAAAACATATACCTCCTTTTTTGCAAGATTAATAACGCCAAAAAAACCACCACCACCAAGCAAAGAACAAACAACAATTATTATACCTTTATATTAAAAGGCAGAACTCGGGTTTAAAAGCACTTAATGCTAATGCTCTCCCCGACCCTTTAAACACCAACACGAAACAACAATCATGCGACTAAAACCACCATCACCAACCAAACATTCTTGCCTCATATGTAATTGCAGCAACAAAGAACAAAGAACAATTAAACCAAATGATCTGCTTTTAGAGAGAAACAAATGATCTGCTTTTAGAGAGAGAGGAATCAAGATCTGTGAGATCTGTTTTTAGAGAGAGAGAGAAAGATTCAGAAAGGTATGTGTTGAAAGAGAGAAAAAAGCCACGTATGATACACGTGTAATGAAAGAGAGAAAGAGTAGCAATTCAATCTCTCCCATTATATTCCTGGGTTTTAAAGGGTCGGGGCGGGTATTTAACCCGGGCATTAAATGCGTTGGAATTAAAGGCCTCGGGGCAATGATCCTGAGTTTTAGGGGGTGTTTGTTTTTGCGTTTCCACCCAAATTATCTGATTATTTCATTTTGAAACTGGAAAAAAGCCATTTTGAGTGTTTGGGAAACAAAAAAGAAAAAGCACTTATCTACGTTTTAGAGGGGTTAAAACGGTGTTTTGAAAAAGTGGGTGAAGGGGTGCAGTTGAAAAACGCAGCCTCTCTTTGAAAAAGTGAGTGGGACAAATTTACCAAAAAATCCACTTATCCCTAAAATATAAACCTTCCTCACACATCAATTCAAGCCTCTTTTTTTTGCCGTCATTGTGTAATCTTCATCAAAGTGATTGATTTTCCAAAAACAAGGTATGATATATACGAATCATAATCTAATGCAACTAGTACCAAATTTCTTTTTATTAGTGAAGTTGTTAATTTATGAAAATTGAAACTCATGTTCTGTGATTTATTTTCGAAATTGATTATTGTTGAAAGCAATATAGATGGGATTATAAAGTACTTTGTATTCCAATCTTTAATTTGTTTTTGATTATATCTTGGTTGTTTTCTTTAATTAATGTAGATTTGTTTTGGTGAACTCAAACACTGTGTTTGTTAATGATTTTACATAGAAGAAAAAAATGGTGTACTTTAATTTTGTTTTGCTTTTGGTTTCTTTTCTCATCAGTAGAGCAAATGCATGTTAGGTTGCTTTTATAAAATAGTTTACAGAATAGAAATCAATAGGTAAGCGAAAACACAAAAAGAGACTTTGGTGTTAATAGTGTGTATGCTAAAAGCGTATATGTTGTTTGATACTAGAAATTTTATTTAAGCTATCATATAAAGTGCTATTGGTTTGGACTTCATTATTTGTGACATTTTGATTATATTTACATACGAGAGTTATTTACATTTGTCTTGGCGGTTTAGGACATGGACTCGAACCATGAAAACACCAATGTTAACCGTACATCTAAAAAGGCGGCATCTCAAAACACTGTTTGGGATACTAGTGTTAGAATTAGTAGACATTAAGATCATATTAACTATTAATAAATACGAGCACGCATGTGAAGACTAGCACGTAAGATCATTCACATAGTCATATAAATTAACATAATAATAATAAAAGAAAAACGTACCTTTTAGCAAATCTTGAATTAATAAATCAAGAACAATATAAGATCAAAGTATGATCTCTCTTTGGATTCGTACACACGTTTGTTAGCGATTCAATTAGAATGCTAGTTCTTTTATAAACAATAAGCAAAACAACCTACTTTAAGTTGATTAATCAAATCGGTTTTCCCACTTAGTTAGGTGTAGCCGATTGACTCAACAAGAGAGAAGGGGAAGAGAAAAGAAGTTTTGCTTTTAGGGTTTCACCAAAAGATATATCAAAATTATTTAACCGGGGACACATTGTCCCTTTTACCCAAAAAACAAAAGATATATCAAAACAATGAGCCTTGATTTGTTTATATAGGCATAAGAAATTTGTTATAAGGAAACAAATTCCCACCTCCTCTTGTTGAGGTATAACCGGCCCCAAACACAAGCCCACAACCCAAGCCAAAACTTTCCTTTTCTCATTATTTAACATTAAGTCTTTTATGTTAACATTTAACGATCGTTAAATGAATTAAGTTAAGTAACCAATTAATTAACGACCGTTATCTTATTATTTACACAATTAATATAAATTAATTAATTATATTTATTGAATCCAAACGCTATCGTGTGCGTCTCCAAAGGCCCGAGTTGCATTCCGGACATATATTATTTACGTGTACATTCTTTCAAATAATACGCGGCTTTAGTTATCTAGCATAATTTAATGACTCACGACGAGATTTATTCTTATTCTCACTAATCTACGGCTTCTAATGTGTGAAAATATTACTGTTGGTACCGCCGTACCGGGTATTAGAGATGGAAATATTAGTTTTTTAACGGCAAATTTGAATTAACATCCTAGCAAAGGGGTTAGGAGCAAAGAAAAACAATTACATAGCGATTGGAAGAGTGTTACAAAGATTATCAATCCACATGATGAAAATTTTCTTATGCCTATAAGCAATCCAATTAAAAGAGAAAAGCTTAATGGCATTAAAGAGGAGATCGGATTCAGTCTTTTAAGAGCAAAAGAAACTCATTTCTATATCGCCAAAATAAATCAAAGTGACGTTTAATAGGATTAGTTTTGGCTCAAGATATTAGGGCACGAGTTGTTGTTCACATCTTTAATAGGATTAGTTTTGCTATAGCTAAAAGAGTTGGGGACAATATATGGCTGAGCACGGTTTAAAACCGGACAAGATTGATCAAAACAGACCGAACCGAAAATCAAATTGGCCCAAAACACCGGACCGAAATGTTCAGTCTAGACCAGGCCGGTCCGGTCCAACAAAGCATAATGTCCGGTTGTGCGTAAGATCGAACCGTACTAGACCGAGGGCCGAAAATGATTAAAAGGGTGACCGAAGACCGGACCAAAATACTCCCGATTCAGTCAGGTCGATCCGATTCTGTCTGGTTTCTCAGTTTGGTCTGGTTCCCGGTCTACCATGCTAAGCCATAGGCCCATATAGTATCTCGGCTTACCACTAATTTTTTGTAAATGTGATCTATAATAAAACATAAAACATAAAATAATAATAATAATAATAAACTAATAATGATAAAAAATACAATAATAATAATAATATTAAAAATTAAATATTAAATATAAAAAATTTTAATGTTAAAAAAATGTGACAATAATATTAATTAATATAAAAAAATCAAATAAAACAAAAATTAATAATAACAACTGCAAAAATACGTAACTGTTACAAGCAAAAAGACGAAAATTCCCCTCATGTTAGAACCACGTTAGAGAAAAATTACATCGTTCGTCCCTAAAGATGTATAGTGATGACGTATAGTACGAACACCAAGCTTACTGGGCTTAGTTCATAATATAC
>BQNB010061828.1:4077-36325 GCA_026074375.1 Tanacetum coccineum
ACAAGAGTATAGAAATTACACGGTGTCTTTTATGGAATCGTGATCGATGCTTGACCTTTGGTTGCTCTTCTTTTCTTCAGAAAATCGTCTTTTATGTGTAAGGTATAAAGAATATGATTTTGCACACTGAAAACTCGTTTTTTAGTCTTCTATTTATAGTGTCTGAAAAAGACTAGATACGCCATATTGAGCTAGGCCAATATGGCGTATTGAGGTATTTTCCTTGGAGTGCGCGGTAAGTCTATAATCATCAAATACTCATTCCTAAAATATAATTATCTCCGTATCTTTGAATGTCTATCCAGCTGGATACGGCGTATGGTAGAAGAGTGATACGCCGTATTGGGAATTGTTTTTGTGCGTTTTCTTGTGAAGAGTTAGCGCTGATACGCCGTATCTCTTTTTGTGGATACGGCGTATTGGTCAGAAATAGGCAATCTTCAAATATCATCATTTTGGCCTAAAATATGCGCCTTTTAGCATGTCTTCATAAATTACTCCTTAATTACTGCAAATAACACTTTTAAGCAATTAAGTATAAATTCTTGCAATAATTATATAAAAGTAGGTAACTTATTTCTGGATAAATGATGGTATAAATGTAACAATATTTGATGTCATCAAATATCCCCCCACTTGAATCTTACTTGTCCTCAAGTAGACTTTAGATTATAATGAAAAATGTATCTGTTAGGAATACGAAATTCCTAGAAAAGTCTCGGGCACTTCATAGATATCGGTAGATAGCTCGTATAGCAATATTTGGAAACTTAGTGGGCTAGTTAGTCCAAGGCCCATGGAAAGCCCATGCAAGCCAAGGCCCAACCGGTCACTTACTAAGTATAAATACCCTCTCCACACATGGAGAGGGTGTTGGTTCTCTTTGTAATTTTCACATAGTTAAATCAACCTTCTTATTTTCCTTTTTACTTTCTCTCTCAACTTTCTCTCTCTAGTTCATCTTTTGTGTGAAATTAGTTTTCTTCAATTGGTATCAAGAGCCATGGTTCTATCTTGGTGGCTTTAGTGTTTTGTTGTGGTGGTTTCATATTTGAGCTTATTGGTTTGGCTTATTTTTTTGTTATTTCGACTTTGTTTTGAATTCTCTATTTACGGCTTACCTTGATTTTTTTTTTGTTCCTTTTAGAAATTTAATGCTTAAAATTTTGGGCTTACTTCGTTAAACGTAAGTGGTGTTTGGTTTGAATATATAAGTGTTGCTTTTCTACTGTTCAACTTCAACCAATATGGGTGCGTTTTAGTTAGTCAACAAATAAGGGTGCGTTGGTGTTTTCTTTTTAGTTCTTCTTAGGATAACTTTTTTGTGGTTTCTTTGCTTTTCTTTCGAACTTATTCTCAAGCTTATTTACAACTAGTTATCGTTGGCTTTTTTGGTTTATTAGTCATCGTGTGAGGGGGTTGTGGTCTTCAACCGTTTGAAGAAGGATATAACGTGTGCCAAGTGTTTCGATATTTTGTCTACCGGAACATGCTATTCTTCTTAAACCGACGAGTCCATCCCTGTGACAACCGATCATAGTTCTCAAACAAAGTAGGTATCGATCTAGTATTTTTACTTGAGAACCGATCTAGACGTGTTTCAATGCGCCGAACGAGTTCATCTTTGAGCACCGATCTAGTTGAATTTTTTCCACTTGAGGTACACCCAACTAGTAAAAAACAAACTTCATCAAGCGATTTAGTCAAAACCTTATTCAAATGAATCGAGTTCAAACTAACAAAAAGCCGAATTTGTCATTCTACTAGGCAAAACCTATCTAAGTTAAAGGGCCTAAGTGCCAAACCGAACTAGTTGATTCTTAAGCAACCGAACTAGTTGATTCTTAAGCAACCGATACTCAGTTGGAAAGCTTAGTTGCTAAGACGATAATAGTTGTAATACACCCCCAAAATGGGCCACAGCGGAATATGATGATCCAGGGGTATTACTTCATAGATCAATAGCACAAGATATGAGAACGACCAATAATAACGGTTCGATTTAAAAATGATACATTGGATTTCATATATGGTTCGATAAAAAAGCTCATTGGGATTTACTTGTTTTTCTTGTAAAAAATAACGATTTCACAACCATAAAAATATTCAAAAATGTAAGCATTGCTAATCTTTATGATATTGGACTTACATTGAAGACCTGCTATTGTAACGGGAATCTGTACCTTTATTGGACATGAGAAAGCATGTTTAAACTTCAACAATATTGTTGGTGAAATTTATAGGTATATAATGGTTAATGAAGTGGTTAGCAAGACTTTCCCTGTAATAATGTAACATACAGTATCACAAAAATGTATGACGATATGCGCGAAAGCTCATGACACCGTTGCTAAACAATGTATGTATATTCAAATACATTATTCTGACTGTGCCCAATGTGGATGTTCAAACGTAACATCACCATGAATCCAAATGGTATACGTTCCGTCGTTTTGGCCAACGGTAAACTAGCATGCGTACTTGCCCAAACGGGGATGATAATCCATAATAGATCTTTTCATAACATTAGCGCTCACATATTGAAATTATCAATTACTTCTATGCAAATTAACAACTCCATGATGATGGGAATTCTTGGGTTTTAGACTATTAGGCAAACTCTTAATAATTTGTATTTAAAATGTACTTGCATCCATGTTGTAAAACAAACATAATCTCATCCCCGAGATTTGATAAATGATTGAAAAAGTATAAAAGTGGGGACTATAAACTCACTTCAAGTAATGATAACGTAATAGCAAGGTAGTGACATGAAGAACGATGCAAAAGGCTTTATCCGCAAACTTATGAATTATATAATACATTATTCCACTAACGGGATAAAAATAATAATATAAGACTTGCAATCTCAGTCCTTGTGTGTGCTTGTAACTATATTTGAATTATTGTGGTTTGATGATAATTTCTCATTTTAAAATGGTCAACTTTATCGGGTCAACGCGGTCAAAATATAAGTATATAATTTACGACTTCGAACTTTTAAGAAACTAGGTTGTATATACTTTAAAATATTAGTTTTGGTCTCTAAGTATGTTAAATAATTAGATGAAATGTTAACGTTTACTATTTGAGTTTAGCGTATATATTACTAAGTTTTAACATGAGACGACTTAGAGTTTTACAATTGAATTACGGATTCGTTAGTTAACTATACTGAAAAGTAAAAGTACATTTGAAAACTTGGCCATGTCGTCTACAACTTTCATCTTTTTAAGTTTTATCTAAAAATGGTCGTTTAACGTGTTAAAACTACTGGGGTCTAAACATGGTAGCGGGTCGCAAGGTTTTTCACATTTTTCAGCATTGTGCTAACTGCGTATTTCAATAATGTGTTGATTTTGAGGTCATTGTTTTTGTCTCAGTTTGCGAGATCTTTTATACTCCAACCATTTTTAATGATTGAATTTATAATATAATGATCACTTGTTATACGTAAAAGCAACTAAGCCACTGACCTTATCTCTCAGTTTATATGAGTCGAATCAAAGCCTAAAGTCGACCTTCCAGGGCTGTTTTACAAAAGAGGGCAAAAGTGACAGTTTTGCACGTCTACTTTGAGGTCTTATAACTTTTTATCTACTTGACGAAAATAAATGATTTCAGGGCGGGCTGATATTACTCTTGTAAAAGTCAACTATTTTTGTATTGTAATAAAGTTTAATTATATGCTCCATGTCTTGGGGTCGATTGTGGTAATTAAAGTAATATGGATGGCCTGCGTTTTAATTCTAACAATTTACCTACGTTTTTTCTAGGGTTTTCTACATTGGACAATGTGTTACTTATTTCTTAACCGTTTTTTGTCGATTCATTTTTCTATATAAAGCTCATTAGGTCATCTACAACTATCAATCAATCCCTGGATTTATATGACACGATAACTAGTTACATCTTTACCCCAAAGTTACCCTCTTTTGCAACGTGTAATAACAGAAAAAAGTGAGTTAACCTGATTTTTCCAATTCGATCTTATATTCAAATTGCTACTTTGGCAAGAGGTGGGTGTATTCTATGACACTCGTTAACACATTTTAATTAGTTAATCAAAGCGACAACACCCAAAACCCTTGTATTCCTATTACTCGACATCAGGAGGTCGTGTATAATTTTCATTGTATCTTTTCTACTTAGGTTTTTCTCAAGCACACCCTATTGACATATAGATTGCATACATAAAATGATGGAGTTAAAAGAGTGGGACTTACCAAAGCTTGAAGGAAAGACGCGGGTATGGATTTGAACTAACGAAACCCTAGTCTCTAAACCTTCTTGGTCGAACCCTACTCTTAAACCAAGTGTTCCCATAATATACTCACCCTTCTAGCTCCTGCGACTCCACGAATCACACCTTGCTTAACTGATTATGAACGAAAATTAAAAGGGGCGAGTGTAGGGTTAGGGTTTTGTATAGGATGAAGGTAAAAAGGGTGCGAGTTGTTTGTGTGTTGAGTATGCGAATTCAGAGAACAGAGAAAGAAATATATGTGAGTTGTGATCTGTGAAATTGTGATAACAACAATCTTAGCCCAAGTTCTTCTTATAGCCGAATTGAGGGTATGAGAACTAGTCAAACAAGTAATCACAAGTGCATGTATAAGCAATTTAGGTAAGCATCTTGATACAGGAAGTTAAAGGTGTTTACTGTGAATTTCTTGGGGGCAAAACCAATGTTATAGCAGCTAGAAATCATGAGCAGGCGTGGGTTTAAGAGAAAAGTCTTTGGGCTTTTACATATTGGGTAAAAGGAGTTATTTTAGGATGGGATTCTTTTTATCTTCACTCATAAGTTTTATCTAGTTTGTAGGGATTTCTTTTTGATCCTTTGCATAACACGGTTGTGGAATGGAATGAGGGGATACACGATTTTTGTAAGCTAGATTGTAGGATTACATGGACTTTCATCCAAGTTTATTAAGTTTCCTTAGGTATAAGAGTTAAAACCTTGGTGTAGTTTATTATTATTAGACTTTTATTTTGATAGGATAAAATGAAGGTGATCATGAAATTTTCTAGACGTGGATTATAAAATTAATGATGCATTAACGGCGAGTTCATATTAGGTCATTGATACGTTAGGTCATAACTTTACTATACGATATCGTTTGATGTCTAGCGATTTTTCTAGTGTGGTTCATTTGGTATTAATCGTAGCAAAACTCAATTAAAGTGTTAGCCTCAATTTTTTGGTCGAAAGGTTGTTTGGTCTCATATTCGATTTTTTTTGCGAGCTTCGGTCTTTTATTAGTTAACATTGTAATAGATAAGGTATGGGAAAGAGGGCTCGATAGTTATTTATTTTTGTTTATGGTTCGAGTTTAATCCCAAGCCAAAAACCGAGCCCGGGGTATAGTTAAATATCCCGCGTGTCAACTTTCTAAGTTGTCGGGTATTAAGGGAAACTTTTCTACTTGAAATGTTAGGTTGTTGAAAGTGTTCAAAATATCAAAAAAATATCATATGTCTCTTTTCTCTCTCATTTCTTATCTCCTTCTCTTGTTTCTCTATATAAACACTAATCTCTCTCTAATTCTAGTTCGATTTCGTGATCGATTGTATGAAAGGGAAGTGTTAAGGAAGGAAAAAAGAATTGACACGATGATTGAATGGACAATCAAAATAAAGTTTTTAAATTGAAATTCTTTATAAACGGCAATCTTAAATTCAGTCCATTCACTTGTTAGCACCAAATGCGCAACGTATATGGGTAGATCAAACTTTGCTATTCCAAAGTTACTCATGATAGCCTCAATCCTGAGAAAAGCTCGTTTGTTTGAGATCTCATATGATACTTCTGATCATGCTAATACAAGATTTTGCCCCAATGGGCGAAGAGACACTGACTCTTTTGAAATGGATCGGTAGATCATATTTGGATAACGACAAAGTGAAGACCATATGATTTACAAATATCAAATCAGTCTTTACGTAACTTCAAAAACCACCATCACCTAATACTTTCTTGATCAGTTTGGATCGCGCTAAAGAAGTTATGGAAGACCAAATGTGGAGAAAAACGTTTGTTGGACAAAGCCATACATTGCTAAAAACATGGCTTTCTCCCCATGTCTATATATATTAGAATATGTAGAATTACTTTTATAACGAAATGACAAACAACTTCTAATCATTTTAGAACAATTGGTAATCAAACTGGTCTAATAATACTCGTAGTGCATTTTCCCTACCCAACTGCTAAGATCTTTGGAAGTTTTGATCAATATCTTATTAATGCCATCTTTCTGACAAAACTATACTAGACAAATCATTGTTTTAGTTCATGAACTAAAAAGGAAATGAGTGAAGATTTGGAGTACGTTAATTTTCCCTTGAAAAGGATGCCTTGACTAAACTTGAATATGAAAAGGCTGATTTTCAACATATATGATTCTACTTCTCGAAGAGTGTGTGTCTAAAGGATGTTACATGTTCATATTGGATCTCTCTGTTGATTTAAATGCTAATACTGATTTACAATGCTTGTATCTTCATAAAGTCAAGAATGTGAATGTCTTCCACAAAATCTTTCGGAAACAAACTAAATCTGTTAACAAAGGATGTTCATTATAATTTGCTAATAGTTTTTCTAAACTTGAAAAAAAAACGCGATTTCTACTTGAACATTGCTTACAACAATGTAAAAGATCAAATGAAAAACATACTCTGTTTGACAAAGGAAAATGGATCTAATGTATTTCGAAAAGAACTGTGAACAAATATCATGAAATACAAGATTTGAAAGATCAATTCGCAAGACAAGAACATAGCATAAGTGTGTTAAGAAAATCATCGGAGAACTGCAAAGGGAAAGTCTGTGGAATATATCAGTTTAATTAAACCATCTGTTGTTCTCAACCAAATGATCATAAAGAATTCCAAAACCATCAGTTTTAGGAAACCGAACTCATTTTTCAAAATTTCCTGAATGAGAAGTTTTAAAACAAAACAGTCGGTTAAATAAAACTAAGTAGCGGATGGTTTTGTTTTAACAAGTCACTCAACAGGAATTTTCCTAAGGTTAGAAAACCAAGCAGTTCGAACACCATATGTGATTGCACCTGGCCCTTCTAGGTATTTTAACAAAGCATGTGTAACATTCGTCACAAGGGCAAAAGTAGGCTCAAATGACATGGTTCTATTACTAATAACTAGATTAAAGCTTTAGAAAAAGTGCACAACTTCAGAAAGACAAAGAAGTGATTGGGAAAAACTAGTATGATTGATCCTGTAGTTTACCCAACAATGCTATGGTTGCAATCCAAAACTAGGAATTGGCAAGCATCAATGAGTAGTCGGGTTTCAAACAAAGATGTTACTTAGGTGAATTAGGAAAACAAAAGCCTTTCTTGAAGTTCATGATCCTACATGCAAAAATGTGCCTTTTAGAGTGGCAAATAATGATGGAATGCGTCTTAGAATACCTGTCAAGGTTAAATCCACGTGCTTCAGCACAGAATAAGGACGCAAATATCCCATTAGTCATAAAGGAGATTATATGCCCATAGAAAAATGCTCCAAGTGCATCTAAGAAACCACGAAAGACAGATCCCCACAGGACATAGGTTCTCAAACCAAAAAAGACTACCACTGTCCCTGAGAAAACAATGACTCCTAGATCTTGTCTTAGGTGGAACAACGGTTAGAATTCTCATAGACTGTTTGTCTTAGGGTGGGTTTCCCACTGGATGGTTAGTCATTCTCTTGCACGAGATGGTTGAAAGTGAAACCACACGCATTGGTTCAATATGTAGATATCTATCATATTCATGGCAATGCCTAAACATAAATCTGGGTCTTATGTGCACGGTAAGTCTTCAATGGTCAAAAGCAAACACGAATTGACATAATTGCAGATGCAATTACTCAATGAAAAGCAAAGGAAAAATCTTAGTGTGTGTTGATGATATTTTGATATCTAAGAAAACATGCCAGAATGGTTTCACAAAAGATGAGCTACATCAAATGGTGTCTGCTGAAAATAACACTTCAGGCCCCGTTCCTCAATGTTCACATTGATGTTTGAACACAGCAGTTCAAGCCTCGGTTTCAATGTCATCAATGTATGTTGCTTACATCAGTTAGGCCTCGTTCTTCATCAAATGACTTCTGATCATAAACATTCAGAACTCGGATTTCATGACCTCAGCAATGAACATTCAAGTTCATAAAGGCTGGTTCCAAAAGTTGTTCCTTAAAGCAAACAAGAAAATCAGCTACATACACGACAAGTGTTGGAAATTATTTTCCACCTCATTTATAGCAAATGCTGAGGACGAAAGGTAAATTCAAGAAGTTAAATTAATACAAAATCAGTAAAATCAGAAATTTCCAAACAAGATCTTCTCGAAATGTCTCTTGGAATCGATAAATTTACGTCTTGAAAATGTCGATTAAACATTGACACGGTGTGTAAATGAAGTTCGAGCGAGAGTTTTCAAATAAGTTTCAAAAAAATGTCATTTTCAATTTTGCTAATGGCTTATGTGCAAAATGTCAGTACATAACCCGGACTTTCAAATTAAAGGAAGGTTTATAACTTATCCTCCCCACGAGGCAAATTAACGTTTCTCGGTCTTGAGTGTTCTTACAAGACCATTCAATGTTTTTAGCTTAAGAAAAAGGGATAGGTGTACGTTCTCAGTGCGCTACACCTTAGCCGTTAGAAGAAGATAGTACCTCTATACATTTGGTTTTCAAAAAGTTGAATAATTTTTCCAAGACATTTCTCGATGAACCTATGAATTAATATTCTCTAAATTATGTTGTTCTTCTCACTCCACCCTCACAATTGTTTTCAAATGACAACAATTTTTATTGGGTTCCTATTTTTGAGGGGGGAGTCTTTTCGAAAAAATCATTGTTTTAATATGTTCTTGGATACATCATCATCAACACCATTCTTTTGTATTCAAAACTTCTCAAATATGTTCAAAACCATTCACTGCTGAGAATTTTTTCTCCCACATATTTTTCATGACTTATCTTTAATCACAAGGTATTTTCAAAAACTAAGTGTTTATTATTTAAAATAGGGGAATAAAATGTATTTGAAAATATGTATCCAAACGACTCAAGTGCTGCATCAGTAAGAAAAGGTTTTATGGTTCGATTTATTACCCCACCAACATACTTAATTTCACGACGATTTGAATTTCATAAGGCTGTTAGGTTAAGAATCAAATCCTATGATCCAACCAGATACCGGAGGATCTTCCCAAGAGTTAATCCAAAGTTAGAAAAGTAGCAGTCCTTTGGTATGGATTGGAGATGAATGTATAATGGGAATAATGCCGACTAACGTTTGAGCTAACACCGAAAACAATCAGCAAACATGGTGTTAGTAATGCGTCCTGGTAAGATTGAAGGCGTTGAAGGAGTTAAAAAGCTAAAAGTATGGGATAAAGGGTCTTAAACTAAGAATCCCTCCCACACAACTTAAGGCAGAAAACCGTGGTTCAATATTTATGATGTCAGAATCAAGTAATTATTGCTGACATTGAAAAACGACATCATGAACCAGTGATGCAATGCAAACCCTTCCCAGCCATCTGGGTTTCATCTCAACTGAAACTTGTCTCATTTGTCACGGAGTTACACACGTTATCTATTGACATCTCATTCCGGATCCTTTGATATTGATTGGTGGCTAACTGCTCCAGCCTCGAGTACTAAAACCAAATTGCACTCAATCGAGTCTTGAGCCAAGAGATCAATAAAATCTCGTTAGGTCACTTCCATCTCAATTTCACTTGTTGAACATCATCAAGTTCACAAGCTGTTTATCAAGAGTCATTACGCATTTCATTTGTGTAGTTGGCCAGGATCATCCGAGTGATAATAATGTATCACAATGAAGAATGGGAAAAATCCTGCTTTTTGGCGGAGCCAGCATCAAAACAAGCTCTTGGTAGGTGGACTTGACGAGATTCTATATGAAATCAAATTGTGACAACTGGATATCGTTTTGGTCCATTAAATGAATTGACGGTTGATCGCTATATTTGTTAATAACATGACACTCGCGATGTGTTACAAAAATCTCTTTAAAGAGTGACACATTGATTGATTTTTCAAATACAATTTTCTTGTTTATCACTATAACGTAAACCTGCAAGGTCAAACGGTGGTAACTGGAAACTCAATCCCATTCCAAATGCTCAATCCTTCGAAGACATACTATTCGAGAAAGCTTAAGATTTGAAAGGACAAAGACTTCCGCTAATCTGATTTTGAAGCTTTTAAGATAATGCAAAAGTATGAGCATGTTGGTCCAAAGTGTCACAAGATCTCAAGATGGCAAAGTCGTTAAAGTCCATATGGGACAAAGGCTCAAAGTCATGATCGCAAAGCTATGAAGAACAAGTCCTACAACAAATAACAAAGAGAAAGTCACAAGAACACTCGTGCTTAGTAATCGGACAAAGAATCTCATGATCTCATGAAGAGTGTCATCAATGAACTCACTTCGGGGGAGATTGTTAGCCTCAATTTTACTTGAGTCAATAAAGGAAGCTCGTTACGTGTTCAATGGACCTCAGCTTCGGGGGGAGATTGTTAGCCTCAATTTATTGAGTCTTTGAACAAGGGAAGTTCTTTTTTTTTTTTTTTAATTATTTCCACTTGTTATTTAATTTTTTATCTTTTTTTGTTTTTTATGTTTGGTCACTCTACGATGGAGCTTCGGTCTTTAATTAGTTAACGTTGTAATAGAAAAAAGTATCGGGAATCGGGTCGATAGTTAATCTAATATTGTATATGTTTCGGGTTTAATCCCAAGCAAAACCCGAGCCCGGGTCCTAGTTAAATATCCCGCGCGTCACTTTTAAGTGTCGGGGTATATAAGGAACTTTTCCACTTGGAAAAAGTTAGTTGTTGATAGTTGTTCAAAATAAAAACATCAAATATATATCTTTTCTCTTTTCTCTTCTCATTTCTCTCTCCTCCTTTCTCTCTAGTTTTCCTCTTTAATCAACTATCTCTCTCTCTTTCTAGTTCGGAAGCCGAACTAGTCATTCTACTAGTGCAAGCCGATCTAGTTAAGCCTAGTGCAAACTGAACTAGTTGATTCTTAAGCAACCGAACTAATCGAAAGCCTAGTGCAAGCCGAACTAGTCTTCAATGTGAACCGAACTAAACATGTCTAGTGTGAACCGATCTAAACCATTCCTTTGACAACCGAACTAGTCAAGCATCCTTCAGAACCGAACTAATTCAAACAAGAACAAAATCTATACACGTTTAAGTAATTTTTGGTTTTTCGGTTTCGAGTGACGGTTAACCACGGGACTTCTAACTTATACCATCGTGATCGTGAACTCGTTTCGATCAACGTGGTGTATTTATTTTCTACCGACGATAACCGATTGAGTCCGTACGAAGCAAAATAGAACCGTGTCTTTATTATATAAATCTACACGATGAAGATGACGTGCACAGTATGGAGGGAAAAGAAAATTGTTTTATTAATCTTATTTTGAATATTGGCAACTTTAGTCCCTAAACTAATATCAATCTCAAAGTTCGTCCTTAGTTAGCCCTTTAACCCTCAAAGTTATAAGCTTGTTGCACCGTTGGTCCTTACAAGTTATAATTCAGCCCCTTGCCCTCCAAAGTGAACTGTTTTGCACTTTTAGTCACTACTACTTCAATTAACAACCGTTAAGCACTTTTATTGGATTTCGATTACACCGTTAGTCCTTAATTGTGTTTTAATCAATCGTTAATCATTTTAAGTTGAAAGTCTTGTAACCGTTCATCGTTTTAAGCTCAAAAATCGTTCACAAAAGTTCAAGTTCTTCAACAACAACAACAACTTCACAACAATTACTCATTGTTTTACGGTTTCTTTTTGATTTTGCAAAATCCCGCGAAAGATTTAATTCTTTTCTCGATTTAAATCATAGATTTGTAAAATGTAACATCCGGCAATTTTCGGAAATTTTAAATGACTATTTTAACCTTTGACTTTTCAGGTCCGATTTAACTTTTTGACTTTTTGTCTTTTATTGTCACATAAAAGCGATTACCGCGTAACCAGTAATTTTTCTAAACATATTTAAAAGAGATATATGTTATTCCTAAGTTGATTTATCAAAAACGAGCCACTAAATCACATTTTCACGATTCGGACTCTAAAGCAATTTGATGTAAAACGACATTCCTGACAACTTTTTAGTTTTGCCCGAGACCCAAAAACAAGCAGAAGATGACTAAAATATCATCGCAAGGTTTTGAAAACTGCACACAACGCGTACCGACTGGAAAATAATTAAATAATATTTAATTAACACTTTTTATTAAATAAAAATATTTAATAAATTAGTCATCATTTTATTCAGTGACGTTTGTTGAAGATGCGAATATTCGAGTAAAAGATTATTTTTCGAACAAAGTTTATCGGAAATATACACATAAATAATAAACGTTTTAAATAAATGTTATAAAACGTTTATGAAAATTAGTCGATGTGAATACTCGTTTTTATGAGAAAAATGATTTGGAAAACAATGGCCTAAGTTTCGTGACTCGAATCATCCATTAAGTCGCTCAAACGAGTCTCAAACCAATATTCACCAAAAGTTACACTTTTGGTCCATGTGAAATATTTACATAATCAACCTTCAACTATTAAACACACTACACTTTATTTAAAACTTTTAATATATATATTAAAGTTTTATAAAAATTTTCATTTACAAAATTATAACACACACACACCAACACATAATGCTCTCCCCTCTCCCATGATTTCCGGCCGCCGGCCAGCCGCCGGATTCCGGCCACCACCACGCCGCCGTCGCCGGAAAACTTTTTCGGCGGACTTTTCCGGCCGAATCCAAAAAGATTCCTCGTCACCCGATCTACCCGATCATCTATACCACGCGCCTCCACGCGCCGCGGCTCCCCCCCTTCTGACGACAACAACCGACTTTCCCCCCCTTTCTCCTACGGCCGCTGCCCCATGAAAACCCTAACACCACCACCATCATTATCATCACCATCACTACGCCATTATCACCACACCACCATCACGGCCCCACACCTCACCACCACCGCACCATGGGTGCGTTCGGTTTGATGTTTACACCAAAAAGGGTGCGTCGGTTGTGGTAGTAGCACCATCAAGGGTGCGTTTGATTATTCCTAAGCACCACGAGGGTGCGTTTGGTGGGGCAGCCGCCACCATGGGGTGGGTTTGGTGGGCTGCCGCCACTATAGGGTGCGGTTGGTTTGTATAGTAAGCACCGAGGGGTGCGTTCGGGTCCGGGTCAGCCCCGACATAGGGTGCGTCGGGTTGTTTTGTCGGCCGAAAGGGTGGCAGCCACCACCATGGGGTGCGGTTGGGTGGCAGCCACCACCGTAGGTGCGTTTGGCTCGATAGAAAACGTAAGAGGGTGTTTGTTATTCGTATTAATCGACTAGGGTGCGTTTGGTTTTGATATAAACACCACGAGGGTGCGTTTGGCTGTTGTAAACAGTTAAGGGGTGTTTGGTTGGGCAGATTCATCATAAGGGTGCGTTTGGGTGTGCAGTTTGGCACTAAGGGTGCGTTTGGTGTAGTAGGAAAACCATACAAGGGTGTTTACGTTTTAAGTCAATCAACATCATCCATGCTAAGCACCTGAGAAAAACATGCTTAAAACGTCAACATAAAGTTGAGTGAATTCATAGGTTTAGTTCAAACGATGTTATAGTGGACTACAAGATATCAAAACGTAAGCGACAGTTATAATAGATACAACTTCACATAAAAAGGTATTTTACTGTGCGCTAAGCTCAGACAAAGAAACCTGAAGCTAATTACTACTATAGTCATGAGTAATAAACTGCTTAGGGATGAAACAAGCCCCAGGTAACTGACCAAGACTAAAACCCTTTTCTTTAAGTTTTGACATGGTATTTATATATTCATATATATACCGTTTAATCGGGAGCCCCGTGGTAGTGAGTCGGTACTCTTCAACGCTGGATTAGGGAATAATAGTTCCTAATAATCTATTTATAAACACCTCGCAGGCTATCCCTCGAACGCGGCCCTAAACTAGTGCTGACAAATCACAACAGTCCAAGAGATTAAACAGGTTCATTGGATAAGTGGGGCAGTAGTGGTCAAAACGCTACTTAGCAAACACCAGTAAATAGGGAAAAATCGTCATGCAAAGTACTATGTGCAGTTAGGTTAAAAGCAAGCCAATGTTTTCTAACGCCAAGTTATAAAAACATTTAGGCAAACGAGTAAAAGAGTGGGCTATGAACACACCTTATAACGGTAGTGGATCAAAAGGAATCAATCAAGTGAAAACGGAATCTCACGTTCTAGCGAGCAACGCTATCATATAGTTGTCGTTTAAGAATGAGTACAACGTATAAAAACGCTTAACGCAAGAAAACCGATCATTGCCGAGCACGGATGTATACACCGGCGAATCCTTAAAAAAAACGTACATTTTGAAAGTTATAAAAAGTTTTAGAACAAGTCTCGGACGTTTAAAACATCTTCAAAAAATATTTCGCCTTTTAGTGTATTCATCTTTTTTAGGTGCAGATTCGTTTTTTATTGTATTTCATCCTTTAGTGTATTTTGTCTTTAGTGTATTTTTGTTCTTTTAGTGTATTTCGTCCTTTTAGTTTGTATGTCGTCTTTTAAGTGTATTTTGTCCTTTAAGTGTATTTCGTCCCTTTTAGTGTATTTCATCTCTTTTAGTGTCCCGTGACAACATCCATATTGACACAATAACTAAAATGTTGACACAATAACTAGACGACTTAAGTTTTTCTACATTTTATCATAAGTTTGATAATAAAGTATAATTTCCGGACGCTTTTATCAAAGGTTTAGAAAACCGAAAGTTTCGGCAGAACTTTCCTTAAAATATCGACTTTTTCCAATTTTTTTATCAACCTCGAACACAGTGACAAACAACCTCGTTTTAAACAAAAGTTATATCTTTTTTTATATTGACTACGAAAGAATACCACGATCTATTTTTTTGAGCACCACCTCATTATCGCACCAAATCCGTTCTAAACCTAAATCCTCATTCGACATTCAATTACATTTCTAAACAAATTCCAACATAAACTTTAATACTTTGTTTCGCCAACAATATTTAAAACGTAATATATCGAATAAATTCTTAAATAAACGATATAGCCCGTAGTAATGCAAATATATATATCATATAGTCACAATGAACTTTTAAAAATTGCAAAAGTAACAACACTTTTTTATTTCTTCCATTAGTAACAAATATAAACTATGAGACATTTGAGTTTTTATAGAAAACTGAGATGAAATATTTCACAACGATCTACTATTGTACACCTTGATTCGGAATGATCAGTACGAATGCAAAAGTTCAAACTGTGGTTATTGAAAAAGTAAAGATGACTTACAAGAACACGAGGAAAGATGAATAGAACTAAGACAACCCAAAACGTTAGTTTTAACAAATTGACCCCCTGCAACGAAATAACAAGTCAACTCGAAACAATATAATATCATCAAGTGTAAATGATCCAAAGATGAAAAATGTATGGATTTTGTGTAGGTGTTGTTGTTTCGTGGTTTGAGGGGAACAAAGAGAAGAGAAAACACTCAAAAATTGCAAAGCGTGTGTGTGTAATTGAATGAACAAATGGAAATATTAAAGGATAAATACACAAATGTTTACTTTCAACATAATAAAAAAATTGTTAATAAAAAAACACACTAATAGTGTGGTGTGTGTACCGAAAATGAACAAGAGAGCAAAGGGAACCAAAATGATCCACAAATCCCAATGTGCCACAGTACTAGTCCCATTCCTCTAACCATGCTCGCTTATGTCTATGTGCTTTGAGATTTCAAATTTTTTGATTCCTATTGTAAATCATAAGTATGTGTAAAACTCGTTATGCATTACCATGGGGGGGGGGGGGGGGAAACCAATTGGTTTCCAACATTATAGATCACCCCAAATGATAGTTGACGAATATTAATTATAATTTTCCAAGCATTGCAATGGCCACAACAAAGTGTAGTTACAAATTTCCCAATCACGGATCACGTAAAATTAACCCGAAACGAGTCTTACGGTAACTCATCCCTCGCAGACACTTGTAATCCGACAAAACAAAACAAACGAAAAAAATTTTTACGAAATTTTTTAAAATATTGTATTTAAAAAAAAATTAAAAAAATAAAAAATAAAAAAACATAAATAAAAAAAACCGCGGCTATTGCCCAAGAATAGTACAACGTTTGGTGTCACCGGTCGGACCACCCCTCTATTCACCGCAGCTCCCCGGTGACAGATTCTTATTCTCTCAGATAATAAAAGCGAAACAACAAACTTTTCCCGGTTAACTGGTAACGCGCTTTAACGAAAAACTTTTTTATAAAAAAAATTCTCAAATTAAAACCCCCCTAATACTAACACGGAAAAAGGCTAACCTTAATAAGACTGAACCGGAAACAAATTTATTTATACCTTCCTACCAGGGTTGTCACAATTTTTTTTCTTTACCCACGTTAAAGAAGCTTTGTCACGCTTATAGCGTAGGAATGCATAACCTCTTTGTGGCGGCGGGTGCAGAGTTGGTGGAAAAAGTAAAGACAAGGTGCAGGTATTTTTTGTTTTCTTCTTGCATTTGGTCTTTTCTTTCATTCACACAACCGCTGCCCAAATAATGTAAACTCCCAAGGACCTCAGCTATCTAATCTCTTCTTTCTTATGGAGTTCTCCACCACCACAACAGCGTACTTTGACAATCGGAATAAAAACACTACTCTGCTTCAGACAAGCTTTGATGACCATCATGGACCATAATCCCCCCACCACTCAGACAAAAGGTTTCTTCAATGAAATTCAATTTTGTCGTCACTTGATCTCAACCACAAATGGTAAATAAAGCAGAGCGGTTTATATGTCATTATCATCAGCCATTGCATTTTTTTTTTCAATTTCCGAGACGTGAAAAAAACGTACGTATGGACTACGTCTCCTGTACCTCAACAGTCCTCGCATGGGAAGTATCTATAACGATAGACAACGGTTCCTACTTTGGGAAGAAATGAACTTAAAAAAAAAAAGGGTCTAATATTAACGAGGGTGTTCAATACAATCATTTTCAAAAGCTTTTTTTTCTTTTTTTTATTTTTTCCCGCCCGTTTGCCGAAACGTATTAACACCTTTACTAACTGAACTAACTTCCGTTCAAAGGAGATTACTTTCAACATGACCATTAATGATCCCAACATACTGAAACGTCAAGGGTTTTTTCGTCCTTAACATCCATATCGCAAAGCCCTCTTTTGACGATCACGGATACCACTGGGGGTCGGGCTTGGGATTATGGGCACATTGATTATTGAACTAATTCGCTTCTCTCATTGTCCTCCCTCGTGGATGAATTATGATGTTCTCTGGGTCTGGGGGGGCCAGTGAGCTGACTTCCCCAACTTCAAGCCCCAGCAGATGGGTGATTTTGATTCGACACTTATTTTCGCCCATAAGGACAATTGCCTCAAAAACAAAACGGAAGGCAAAACACAGAAAAAGTAGACTAATGGCTGGTATGGGTAACACTGTTGTATAATATACTATAATACTAACGTAAGTGTTTAATAATATTATATCTCCTATCCAACCTTTTTATTTTGCCATAGTCCGAGTACAATAGCACGTAAAACATATAAATCCTCTTATCCTCATAAAAACGTTTTAATGGTTCATCACCTCTCACTCTGACCATAATCACGCGTCTCTGGATGGTAGGAGGTGGGCCAGTACTTAAAATTTATTAATAACATTCCAATCCGATGTACCCAATGCTTTATGTAGAGAACTTCCAAAAATGTGAAATTAAATTTTTTTTTCCATCTAGAAGAAGGGTAACCCAGAGATGACGAAACCCACAACCCCTCGGTACTGCCATGCTTGAGACTACTTCCATCAATGTATTGTCTCGTCAATTTTTTCTTAACGTGTCATCTCTCGTCTCGATAGGCGAAGAAATGAGCAAGATTTAGGTGGAGACGATCAAACCGAATACCCTATAAATACCTACCCCAAATCGTTGTCTTAGCCAGGCAGACAAGAAGGGGACCGCTGTCACCTTCGACACTCTCTGACGGCAGTTTATGTCACAAAGGAGTCCCTTGTTAAGATTCTTCCTTTCTCGGACAAGTTTCCCATATGTTGGATCTCTGGTGAAACGACCAACAAAAAAACCAGATGGTTTCTCTGATTTATCTATATCTTAATAAAAAACTAATACCTTTTTTTGCACAATGGTTACACACTTATGCTTGACAAATAAGTGGCAATTTTTTCCTGCTTTCCGATGTTAGCCCTACCATCATAACTTCTTCAAGTCTTTGATACATCTTTATTTGTTAATCCGACATCCTCACCAGGTGGAATGAATACTTCGTACCTTAATGCGACTTCATAGCATAAATCAGAAGGCCCTCAATTACCGAAGACACCATAAGAAAAGACTTGTAATCCAAGCTTTTAAACTTTTGAGGTTTGTTTTAAAAAAAAAAAGGCATAACTATTCCGCAAGCAGCGAGGGTTCTCTCTAAAACAAACCTTGTTAATCATAAATATTCATGTACCTACATAAAAATCTTCTTTATTGATGACGTTTCTTCTGTTTTTCCTTTTTGTTTTTTGGCTTCTCAAGATTAGACACTTAAAATCTTGCTAGGAAGGTATAACCAAACCCTATAGTCATAACCAAAGGCTTGTCGAACGCGGGATCGAAGGCGGCTGTGCTTCTTTCCGTTTTCGACAGTCAGGGCATCAGCCATCACTGTTTTTTTTTTTTTTATTTATTTAAGTTTCTTTTTTTTGAGTGTCGAGTGGAGGAAGGTAGAGGATAATATGGGTTGTAAGTTGTTTTTTTTTTTTTTTTTTTTTGTTAGTTTTTTTGCTTTTTTAATGTTTGTTTTTTTTTTATTCTTTATTTTTTTTTTTTGTTTTTTTTGTTATCAACGTTTTTTTATTCGCGTGTTTATTCTTTCATGGTTCTTTTATACTTCATCTTTTTTTTTTTTCTTTTTTTTTTAAAGTTTTATTTTTTATTTTTATTTTCTTTTTCAGTTTTTCATCGTTATTGTTGTTCTTCTTTTTTTTTTCGCTTGATTTTTTCATTATATTGTTCTTCTTTTTTTTTGTTTTCTTCTACCGTTTTTTTTGTTTTTTTTTTGTCCTTTTTTTATAGGTTATCATTTTTTGTTTTTTTATTTATGTCTTTTTTTATTCTTTTTGATTAATCTTTATTTTCATTTTGGGATCTCTGGTTGAACCAACAAACCACATAAGTGGCAATCTCTGCTTTCATGTTAGGCCACCAATATAACTTCTTCAAGTCCTGATACATCTTGTCTGATCCAAGGTGGATGGAATACTTTGACTTATGCGACTCATGCATAATCAAGGCCCTCAAATCACCAAGACACAGAATCCAACTTCGATTGTTTAAGCATAAAACTTGTTAATCATGCCACGCAAATCTTTGTTGATGAAGTTCTCTTCCTTTCTGGCTTCCGATTAGGCACTCAAAATCTGCTTAGGAAGGTTTAACCCTATAGTCATAACCAAGGCTCGAACTCGTAGCGGCTTGCTTCTTTCCTTTCGACTCAGGGCATCAGCCATTACGTTCGCCTTTCCTGGATGATATCGGATCTCACAGTCATAGTCGCTCAACAATTCTAACCAATGTCTTTGCCTCATATTCAGCTCCTTCTAGTCGAGAATGTGTTGCAAAATCTTATGATCAGTTAACACAACGCACTTTGTACCGTACAGGTAGTGTCTCCACATCTTCAAGGCAAACACTACTGCACTGTGTGGTATAGTTCTTCTCGTGAACCTTGAGTTGGCGGGATGCGTAAGCTATGACCTTCTCTCTCTGCATTAAAACCGCGCCCAACCCTTTATGCGAAGCATGCTGTATACCAAGAAGTTCTCACTTCCATCAGGTAAAGCCAAAATCGGCGCACTATACAGTTTTTGTTTCAACAGCTGAAACGCAGTCTCTGCATTTTCTCCCCAATCAAACTTCACACTTTTTGAGTCAACTTTCGGTTATAGTCTTAGCAAATTTTTGAGACAACCTTCATAAATCCATCGGTGTATAACCGGCCAACCTAAAATGTTGAATCTCGGTTCGGAGTTTTGGGTGCTGCCTAATATCCTTGATTGGACTCGTCTTTAGCGGGATCAACGTGAATGCTTCTTGTTCAATCCAATGACCAGGAAATTGTACCTTCGACATGCCTAAAACTCTCACTTGTTAACTTGGGTACAATTTTCCTCCTTTAATAACTTCAAAATATAATTAAGGTGTCCTTCGTGCTCCTTTTGCTCTTGGAAGTAAATTAAAATATCATCGATGAATACGATCTATGAATCTATCGCAGATACAGTTTGAACACCCGATCATCAAACTCCATAAAAAACTATTGTCGGTTGAGTTTAGTCAAGCCAAAAGGTATTATTGGAACTGTAGTGACCATAGGAGTCCTAAATGGGGTCTTTGAAATGTCTTACTTCACGAACTTGAGTTTGATTGATAACCAGATCTCAGGTCGCATCTTAGAGTAGGACTCTGACCCTTGCAGTGATCAACGAAGTCGTTGATCCTCAGAAGTGGGTATCGGTTCTTCACAGTATGTTTGTTTTAGTTCGGGTAGTCGATACACTTCCGAAAAGATCCTTCTTTCTTCTAACAAACAAAAACCGATGCTCCCCAGGGTGAGGAACTGGGTCTTATAAATCCTCTGTCAGAAAGTTCTTGCAACTGAGTAGACAATTCTTGCATTTCGGCTGGTGCTAATCGATACGGGGCTCGTGCTACAGGTAGCAGCCCGGGAATAAGTCGATTGAAATTCAACTTGTCGAGTGGGCAGTCCATGAAGTCTTCTGGGAAAGGGACTTCTTGAAAATTCCCGTTGATTGGCACGTCTCTAAGTCGCTTCTCCTACGACTTATCTCAGCCTTGCTTGTGGATGTAACTTTGCGCTAGGTAAACTTGACATTCATTTCTCATATATTTTGGGTCTCGTACATGGATATGATGCTTACAGTTTAGTTCCGCCGTAGCATGTTATCACTCGGATTATCAAACATTTTCATACTCCATTATAGGACTCGGTCGACCTTCTCATCACAAACAATCAACGTGTGGTATTTCGACAACCAATCCATATCGATGATAACGTCGAAACCACCAAGTTCTACGGGCATTAGATCTATGTCGAAAGGATGGCCTAATAATCCTAACGTGCAACCTCTATGAAAACAACATTTGTTCTGAAATTCTATCCTCGGCAAGTTTACGGGCATAACTAATGTCTAAAGTGGATGGTGCAACATCAAGCAAAGCACTAAAGGTAGACGTGGGACATAAAACTTCTATCGGCGCCAATCGAATAACATGGTAGCATAACAGATTACAGAAGAAATAAGTACCGTGACAACGTTGGAATCAGGGTTTGTTCCTCCTCCTCCAATGGCATAGGCCTTCGTTGTAGCTTCATTACCTCTAGTCTGGTTTCCAGTCTTGTTTCCATTCTTGTTTCTTGTCTGGTTTCCACGAAACTGATTCCTCAACTTAGGACAATCCTTCCTAAAATGTCCCGGTCTCCCACACTCATAACAAATAACACCCGGCTGATTCCTAACTGCAGCCCTCTAAGTGTTTGGAGCAACAGCAGCCCTACAATCCCTAGTCAGGTGCCCAACCTTCTTACAGTTTCCACACCTTATAGTACACAACCCTTCATGGTGCAACCTGCACTTGTTGCAGTAGGGGAGAGGCCCAACATACCCCTTTCTTTCATTGTTTCCTGCCGTGTAAGCTCTTGCCACATTCTGGCCTCCTACGTTCTGCCACTTGAAAACTGGTTGCTGGGGAGGGGGGGGGGGGGCGGGGGGGGGGGGGGGGGGGGGGGGGGGTGGGGGTGGGGGGGGGGGGGGGGGGTACCCACGATTGTCCTTTGGGTTATTCTCTAACCTTCTCTTGTTTTCAGCACTTCTAGCATATCCCTTCAGCTTTTAATCCATTAAGTTGTTGGCAATGCGAATTGCATCTTGAAGTTTAGTGGGCTCAGCAACGATAACATTTCCCTGAATGTTATCAGGCAATACCTCCTTGAATCTACTCAACCTTTGTTCCCTCATCGGGGACCATTCTCGTACACAACAAAATCAACTCCTGAAACCTTTGTGTGTAAGCAGTCAAGTCGTTTCCTTTCACCGTCAGATTCCACAATTCAGTCTCCATCTTCTGGATTTCATTCCTCGGGCAATACACTTTTGTTATCAACCTCATAAGTCCATCCAATTCATTGGCATTTGCAGCATGGAACCACCAATTGTCCTCTTGTGGGTGTTCCACCAAGTTAAGCACTGTCCTGCAGTATGCATGTAGCATATTTCACTTGGTACTTCGATGGACGATTACATAATATTGAACTCTAGTCTCCAGTTCTAAACAGCTGGGTCTATCCAACAATGCTTCAGTTCCTGTGAGAATTTTATGCTTACACTTCAAGAAGTCTTAGAATGTGCACTCTCGATCCACTGACATGAAGCCTCCATAGTTCATACCATGATTCATATGTCTATTTCCACTTCCATTTTCTCCATTCTCTCCATTTTCATTTCCTCCATTCCCTCCATTTCCATTTCCTCCATTCCCTCCATTTCTATTTCCTTCATTCCTCAATTTTCATTTCCTCCCATTCTTCCATTTCCATTTCCTCCTTCTTGTTCATCCCCATTCTCATTCAGGGGTTCAAGGTTTATCGCGGCTTCACGAGCCTCTATCTCTTCAGCTACTCGGTGAGCAATCAAGTCTTCAATCTCCCCATGAGTCCTGGATGCTCCGGATCGTGTGTTAGGCATCTTCCTACAACATAACAACGTAACAATCGATGAGATTTCTAGGTGACGCGAGATCACTAACGGTGCTAAATAAAATTTATGGTTAATTGACATAGAAAATACATGATCGAAATATATTCTGGGAAACCCCCATAATGCATTTATCTATACTACTATATAAAACATTTATAATGTGAGACCTAATAAAAATTAAGATAAGGAGGTGCAATCTTGACCATCCATCTCATTTTAAAGAACCACATTATAAAGTGACATGTGTCACATTTTGATTAAAAAATCACATTTATTTTCAAATTGAAATATCTTTTTATCAACTTAATTTTATTATAATCTTCAACATATTTTTTAAAATTTTGTGCTATTTAATTCAACATCCATTTTGATATATTTTTATATATTTTTTTGTTTTTTACATTTTTAGTGGGTTTATTTTGTGTTGATTTATATTTTTTTACAACTTTAACCTTAATAAATTTAAACTTGATACGTTAAAACTATATACTTTCGAGAGAGTGTTGTCTTTTTACATGCGAGAATGATAATGTTAATATAGTGTTGCGGAAAAGCTACGGAAAACCCAAACGAACACGTATAACGAACACATACATTCAAAGTGTTGTGAAACGAAATTACTAAGCGGGTAACAAATTAAGTAAAGAGTTGACTTAGTAAATTTTTTATTGCCGCCGCTATGCGCGGGTAACCAACTAGTTATATATTATATATTCATCTTTCAAAAAGAAAAAGTTGAAATAATTGAATTAATTATTTACTAAAGTATTTAGGAAGTGAAACTACATATAGTAGAGTACTATGTGAAACTATGTATTCTTTCACATAACCTACTGCACACATGTGACTTCATTTTTAACCACTTATATAAACACAAAGTCTGTAAAGAGAGAAGTAAAGATTCTTAACACAAAAAATAATACAAATGTATTATACTGATAGAATCCTCCTTTCCTTGAATCAGTTTTGATTCATTTCTAGGAGAGTTCATTTGTTATTGAATTGTGATAGTGATAAGCAACATCACTTATAATTTTTGATTCATTTGTAATTAAGAATTATAAACCCTTAAAAGTACAAAAGATGTTATTAATGTCAAATGACTTGTGTAAAAATTGTTTTTTTATCTTACTATCAACCAACAGTGTTTCATTTCAAAACAAATGATCCATATGTACAATTTCTTCTTTTTCTAAGCAAATATGTAAATTACTTATGCTACTGTCATCTTACCTATTTATATTGTCTACAAAATCTTTTGATCTAGCTTTATCAGCTTGAAAAATAATCGACATTAAATTATAATGGAAAAAGAAGCTCCCCTATGAACAATGTTTGGTGATATTAATTATAAGAGATGAGGTTCTTGTATACGTACAAAGGTACGAGATTTATATCAGAGGCGGCCTTTACTTCTGCAAATAATTAGGCACTCACTCATCGAGCATTCTGCCTAACCCTTATCATTCGTTTGAGGGTTGCTAACCAGAAACTACTCTCGTCCCAGTAATTGGTGGCAAGATCCCCCTGCAGCATCACAAGAATAACATTTAATGACTTTGAGTACATTTTGAGTGGCATGAATAATTTTGAATTTTGAGTACCGGTGGCAAACTGGGCGGTTTGGGCAATTTTTTTGGCATAGGGTGCCGGCCTGATAGAGTTTGGTTGGTACAGAACCCTTGCTATAAAAACTTCAATTATATACATAATCAACCCAGATACATTTCCAGGCATTACAGCATTATATACAAAGGGTTCTTATAATAAAATCTGATATATATTGGTTTAGAATTCAAATTTTTTGCCTACAAGTCCAAAATATGCAACTCCGCTGCCAGCAGCTCTGCCCGACACATTTCCTTATAGCTAACTTTTAATTTTTTTAGTTTTACCCGTTATAGTTGAAACATAACCCAAATTGGCCCTTTGATAAGTGAATGGGTCAAAATCACAAACACTAAAAGTTGAGTCAGATGATAGTACCTGGATCTTGAGGGCAGTAGGGAAGTCACAACGATCCAATGCTTGACAGAGCTGAACAAGCTTTTCAGCAGCATTTTTAGAAATATCACCATTGTTTAATTTAGCAAACAAAGCACCTATTTTCATTGAGTTGTCATCGATCTCCCGCCTCTTAGCTCGAACTGCATGGGAACCTCCCAGGGCTTCTGATGTCTCATTAAAAAGTCTAGTCAATGTTTCAATAACTGTCCTTTTTTAGGCTGGAACACAAGAAAACATAAAAAATCTTTATTAGCCAAGGTCCAAACCATCGTGTAGGGGTTAAAATGGACGCTTAATTCTTTCCATCGAATTTCGAAAGCACAAAAGATGAACATAGGTCTGGAGGAGATCCATGTTAATAAAGTGTTCAACACCAATACACATAGATTTACAACTCATTCGCCACGATACAATCTCATATACATTTACTACTCATTCATTCATCTCTAGATCATTTACTACTCATTTATTGGAAAACTTGTGTTAAATTCAATTACAAAAATATGACAACAATGATCCAAAATCTTTGAAATAAATGTTTTAGAAGGTTGTATGCATTAAAAAAAGTAGTCCCCACGCCATTCAATCTATGTGTCCCCTTCCCCTTTATGCTAATTTTTTAAGTTTGACCCGTTTAAGATAAAACACAAACTCCCATTTCTAACAAGGATGGATGCAAGGGAAGAAAAGTAACAACTATATACCAGGGACATTTGACACGTCAGCTGTCTGTAATGTTGGAGGAGAGGCTGGAGAAGGTGCTGGAGGTGTGGGTGTCACATCCTGTGGTAACCATATTGGGCATCTGGTAGGAACAACCAATGGAGGTGGCGGGACAGGCCCTGGTGATGAACACATAAAATACTTGTATGACAATTTAAAAAGAAAAAAAGTAAAATGATAGTTGAATATAAATATGTCGCAATGTTTAATAGAGCACTACCTAGTTCGGATAAGAAGGCTATCCGATCTTTTAAGATCACAAGCTCAGGAGACGCATTATCGGTGTCCACTAGCTTCAAATATTCCATAGCTGTTGATAGAAGTCCGGTACTTGCTAATATCTCAGCATATTTCTCAATAAGTTTACATAAAGAAGCACTTAATCTCTGTTGTCGCATTGCTAGAGCAAGGACGACAGTTTTCTCCATCAAATCCTGTACACCATTTAAAGTCAATTCACCAATAAATAACCTGTTTGTTTGTCTTTTACTTCAATATTGTTTCCAGTTACCATTTATTTCACATTAGAAAACTGTTTCTGGTTTACGAGAAAAAAATAGCGAAGACAAGAAGAGCTAGCATCCCTTACCTGAAGAAGACCCACACAGGATTTACCCCCATGCCCAACTGTAACCTTCTTTGACCACATTTCTACAGTTCTATCGATATTTCCGGAACATATATAACAAAGACTCGCTGCTAATGTATTACCAGCAGTTACAAGTCTAGAAGCAAGGGCTTCACATAGTGAAGTCCATTCATCCTCCTGTGAGAACTGCCATTAGAGGGTAAAAATAATTGTCATCATCAGTTATGGTAATACTGTAATCAACCGTCCTAACAAGCCCAAATAAGAAAATGACAACACTTTTGCAAAGCATAGAATCAGATTATCCATCTTTCTGCCCTCCAACAATAAGAATGTGTTTGAACAAAATAATATCTTTGCTTCTCAGAATAAACATGTTATTATATTCGTTGGTGCAAATATAACATGAACTGTAAATCATAAGTTGTAGTGTTGGCAACTTACAGTGCTAATGAGAGCAAGAGTTTCTTTCCAAGATTTCAGGGGCCTGATAATTACTAGGCTAGCAAGGTCATTATATACCATTGCAGCAATAACCTGTACATCAGAAAATGATATGAATGAGAAATTTAAGCACTAAAATGGTGAGAACTAAAAATCCGTAACATAAAAAGCAAACATAGGTAAACAAAACCTGTGAGTATATTAAACTAGATTAAGGGGGTGTTCGGATGTGCTATGTAAAATTGACAGTCTGATTATGCCCATTAGTTTCTAGTGCTCGGATGAAGTGTTGCTGATTGTGATTATCTGATTATTTAGTGGTTATTTAACCAGTCGTGGATACTTGGTTCTTACCAACTGCAACAAAACTGATTATTCAAGTGTACCTAATTTCCTTTTTTTTCTGGATGTTGGAAATTTTATGAGAAACCAACTAGCGAGGAGCTAGGAAATTCAATTCTCCTCTTTATTACCCATTAGTACATAAAAATGATAAAGAATTAATAGTTTTTTTAGATATATCAGTAAAAAAGAATCCAAAAAGTATTTATGCTTTAATATATCTAGAAATGCTCTTGTAGTAATTCAATCTTATTATTACAACTTGAATAAGCTGAAGCACATCCAAAAAACTCCTGAGATTATCAAATTCTGATTCAATAACACATATTTCGAAACACACATCCAGCCACTAATATAAGTATAAACAAAGAGAAAAGTAGACGAGGGAAGAAAAACATGCCTTTAAGTAAGGAGATGGATTTTTTTTTAGGTATTGATCACGTGTGCTTTCCCACAGTGAAGAGCCACCAACCTGTGCAATAACTAAAGCATCTGCCATCTTATTTGCAGCAATGCATTGAGCAACAGCTCCCTTATAATCCCCAACAACCAATGCACGTTGAATAGCATCATCAAAGAAATCATCATTTCCATTTTGCAAATCATGCTCCGCTATTGGCTCTTCCAGGACTGGAACAGATTCCTCAGCAACAAAGTTATTATTAAAAGAGGACGCAGGGGTGTCAGATTTTGGACTTCGAAAATTGTTAAAGAAATCTTCCCCGTTATCAAATCCTTCTTTTGCTTCTTCAATTCTGTCAAGACTCGATAAGCTTAAATTCTGAGAGGGATCATTTTGTACTGTATCATTTAATTCCTCTGTGGGTAAAATGAATCCAAGGTGGTTTAAGAGTCTCGTTCGTGTTGTCCCATCATCTTCAAACATAACCTTTAAGAATCCCCATGTTTCTCTTTCATCTTCAGATCTGTTCAGACAGTTCAACCAAATCCAAATAATCAGATTCAGAGGCAGCAAATTGGGCGAATCTCCAGGTCTAACATGTTCAAACGGCCAATTTTGGCATGGGTCGAGTTGACCCCATGAACTTTAACTTATAAAATGTTTCACAAATTATTAGGTACATTGAGAACAGATAATGAACAGTCTATTTTATTTCAATGGAAAGATAAATAAGAAGCTTGTTTTGTCTAATGGAGTGGTCTGGGCCATTGGTAAAGAAATGTGTCCCTTCCATATAGTTGAATCTTCATTCCAAGGTAAGGCGTTTTTTTTTTATTTTACGATCATTAGGGAATCAAATGAAATATTACAACGCAACTAATGTTATTTATGTAATCTGCAATAAGATTCTTGAAACTCGAAACTTCAGTTATATTACGTTTTCAATTACAATAAAGGTTTTAATGGAGCTTTATTAAGCTTAATTAAACTACACTTGTACCTAAAAAAACAACTTTTACTTCATTCAAGTATCAAGTAGAGATTAAGTTATTTATTGTCTCTCAATGTTATATAAAAACATCACATTACGCTCGTTACTCCACAGGTAAACAAAACACGATAATGGAATGTAAAAAAACTATGACTGAGGATGGAAAGAAGATAATTTAAGGCTTTATCACAAATACGTACTCGGACTCTTGAGTTTTTTGGTCGCACAAAAGCCTCAATAGAGATCTATCTCCACTGTGCATTGCAGCTTCAAATTCAGAGGAGCTGCTACCTATACTATGTTCAGTAACCAAGCCATGCACATCAACCTGAAACATTATTAAAGGAGGTTGAGATACTATATGTATTATTGAAAGAGACATAAAATGTAAAATCCACATGAATTACCTCTGAAGCTCTAGATGAAGGACCAGTTGTGTGAAAAGCAACAAGTTTACCACCAAAACCAAATGAGACTCCAGCTTTGCGTTGGTGCCATTTGGGGGCTTTTAAAGTTTCTGCACAGAAATCATACACAAACAATGCGACAACCGATATTTCATATCACATTGTATAGGGACAAGCAAGAACAAATACGTAAACTCCAGGATTATAATTATACAAGCGAAAGAAAAGGTGATGATGAATATTAGGGTCTCATTTGCGAACACCTAATGGTTCCAGTTCCGTTTTGCAGCATTTAAGAATTCAAACTTTACTTTATTGTATTTGACATGTCAACAGTTATAGTGCATGTGGGAATTAAGAGAAGTTTTGAAATGTTTAGATCCTAAGACTTGTATTGTAGACATGAATCATAAAACAGAACTGGGAAATCGCGTCAAATTATATACCCTTAATTTTGCAATTTGCCTAGACCAATTCAAACAAATATTGCATAAATTATCATAATACATTAATTGGTTATACTTTGTAACAATGCCCATACTCCAGCACTGTTAATGAAAGTGTTTTGTAACAAAAGAGAACCCAATCCTACATTTTTTTTCTGGAAAAAGATGCTACTGGCTTACTGCTCATTCAATAACAAAAAAGGGTTCCACGCAAACACTTAAACATGGAAACCATATACAGTAAGATGAAGAATCAATTTACCTGAGTCCTCACCAACACTGTATCGAGCACAAGCCTATATAAAAGAATAGAGTGGAGTAAAACAGTCTAGATGGAAAGAAAAAAAGCGCATAAGGGACATTGATATTAATGGGGGGAATATAGCTAACCTCAATGTTATAAATACCAACTTTCCCATGAAATAAGGATGCTCACATGACCCCAGGTAACTTTGGATGCCAATGCACATCAAAATTCGAATTGGTCCCAGCTGGAAGTTCAGCGACGATCTGTGAATTCAGTAGAGGTTTAGCCCTATAACAGCCAAAGGATGTGGATGTTCAGTTATAATGTCACTAATATTATTGAAACAAAGATCTACAGACCTCGGCAGAATTAGTGTCCCATAATATAGTGCGGTCATCTTTGGCACAGGTAAGCAAATAAGAGCTATCATGGGGACACCATGCCATTGCAACGACACCTGAAACATCATTAATTAGGTTGGAAGATACCGATGAAAGGAGTAAAGAAAAGTTGTATAGCATTGTTCAGAGCGTAAGCATCTATTACATTACAGGATGCATAAAGAAAATCAAATCAATAAGTGTCATTATTTATATTTCGACAATATAAGCAACATGTACTTCTGTTCAACCATTAGTCTATCGAGTTTAATTATCAGATCTTGAGCTGTTGTCACGGATGTGAACCACAGATATTTAGTTAGGTCTCAATCATCTAGACAATTTTACATCACTTTATTAAAAAAATTGACGAGCGCTTGCAGTAAACAACGATTCGTTATGCATTAATTTGTCATTATATGAACATTACTACAAAATAGTGGGCACAACTTTTGTACATAAATCAGAACTTACACCAGCAATATTTACCAAAATCAATATCTGAGAAAATTGTTGAATGCTAAAGGTTTAATGATAATCAATACTGCAACTAGTATACCTTTTGTATGAAACCGGTATGCTAAAGGTTTCCATAACTTACTGAACCCATCACCTTCTTCTTTGGCTCAGGCTTCATTCACTGAGAACCGCCTCACTAAATGCTAGAGTCTTTCTTGTAGACTCAGGCTGAGCATCTTAAAGGTAACTCACTGAGTGACTATTCACTCAGTGACCTTGAAATGTTAAAGGTATTAACACTTAGGTTATTTTGTATTAAAATCCTAAGTGAAAGATCATTGGACACTGAATTGGCCCAACAATCTCCCCCTATTTGGATATAAACATAACCTAAGTGTTTTTCAGTGTGAGTGAGTAAATACAGCTTCTTCTCACACTGAGCCTAGAAAGCAAGTAAAGGATACTTGTAACTTAAAAGTACTTCATTGATCAGGATTACATTTCCTACTAATCTATTACAAAAGATAAACAAAACATTAGAAAAGTACTTAGTCTAATTTGTATCCAATTGCTTCCAACTTTACTTTCTTAGACTGAAGCTTCTCTTGGTCAGGGTGCTCGGTAATCAACTTCTTCAGCTTCAGGCCGAATCTGGCATTCTCTAGGATCTTGATCATTGAGGCAATTACTAAATATGATACGAGAGAATCTACTCCAACCTTGTGAATGCCATTCCATCTTTGGAAGGCTTGATAACCAAACACATCAGTGAAGAATATCCCTTACTCAGGTTCTTTAATTACCATATTGTTCACAAAGGGGACACCTTTAGGGAGACTTCGATCACAGTCCAAACCAGGCACTTTGATTTCTGGTTCCAATTCCATATGCATCCTCTTTCTTCCTGAGGATTGGGACGGAGCTTGTTTAGGGATAGGAGTAGGAAGAGCTGACTGAATTCCAAGCTCTTTAGGTGTCTTCTTCAGTCTTTCATACCTCTTTCCCAAGGATATCATCAGGTCTTTGACAATTGTGTTCTTTTTCTTCTGAATGATTGGACCCAATTCATCCAACTCAGTGACTCCTAAATTAAAGAAATTAAATGGGCTATGAACCTGTTAGGATCATGAAAAGACTCGGTCACCCCGTGTTATGTCTAGCATATGTTAGCTCGTAGTCTTAATATTAATCGTTTAGTTACCGTATGACTTATGGCGTTGGGCCGGGTCTTTACCCACATGTTAGCCCACTCCATAGCCCACTTAGGGCACATAAACTCTTGTATTTAAACCCCTTCTCAGCCATTGAGAGGGGTTGTTGTTCATTTGATAATACACACACTTAAAGGTGTTTTCTCTCACTAGACTAGTCACTTTCTATCTCTAGAAATTCGGCCAACCCATCATTCTTAGGCTTGTGTTATGATATCCAATATACTACATGTATTATCAACGTCACAAACTCACAAGTATTTACTTTATTATACATAAATAATTGCCTCATTTTTTCCTCGAATATGAGCTAGTATAATCATTTATTTTATGTTTAATTGTAGAAAATATGACTTATGAAATTACTGATTGGGCGGCAAACAAAGTGCGAAAAAATGATAAAAAGCGCAAAATGGGTTGTTTGTGGTGTTAGTGATCATCAATACCAAGTTTATGATGGGCGATATAATCGTCAACTCGACTTTCATACAGGCACATGTCAATGTTGCAAATGGCAGCTTTTCGGGATACCATGTGGTCACGTTATAGCTGTTACAAGGTATTTGGGTTTGAGTGATTGTCAACAATTTGTATCAGATTGGTTTAAAAAACCAAAATATCAAGGCACTTACACTGAACCAATCCATTTTATTGGGAATGTTCAAGAA